>MU155316.1:0-67651 GCA_015484465.1 Pholiota conissans
GATTGACATGACTGAATAATTGGAAGAGTTGGTAGGCGCAGTGCAAGAGGGGAGAGGATGAATTGGGGGTGGGATTTACGAATCGACGATGAGATGTGGCTTAAAGAGCAGCGGGTGAAACAACTCTGACGTCGATGATTGCATTTCCGGCACGCAAACAATAATAAGAAGAATAAAGATGGTCCAAGGGGGGTTCCATATAACAAAGGAATCAGCCGTCGGGAATGAAAAGAGAAGCAGATGACCCATTATGCACCCAAAAAGACCATTGACGGTCAAGTTAATATACCAAAAGAAGACTAAAAATCGCCAAAAAGAGGCGCAAACCAAACACGAGTACACGAATTCACCACATCTGCTTAATAGAAGAGTAATAATGATGTGCAGCTATTTAAGTAATGACATCAGTATTGCTCTTGCATTGATACGACTGTCCGTGACTATTATTTTCAAAACTCTGGCCCCAGTATAGTGAAGTATACACACAAGAGCATAATGTTAGTCGTAAAACATGGATCCATAATTCATCGAATCGATAAATATGTGCAATTGTCCGGATATATCAGACAGCGTCCATTTTAAAGATGACTAGCTCCTAGCTTCCAGCATATTTTAATTACGAGCCTCCACCTCCTAGGAATTTCTGGAAGGTAATGTCAGCGACATACAATTGTAGCAGTGAAGAATCTAGACATACGCTGATGTCTGAGGCTGACAGTGGGCATGGGAAGTTGAACTGGTTTGATACAACCGGAGAGATAGTGATTAATAGAATACGGATGCCCAGCTAAGATACAAGATTGGTTGTTGAGGGATAGAATCAAAGGAACAAGCTCACCGTGATTTTATAATTCACAACAATATTCTGCTTCTGACCAGATCCATTAACCCCACATTTGCTCGCAATATCAAGAATAACTGCATTTCCCGTATCAGCAGTGCTGTTGTACTTGAGAGCAAATGGGAAAGTGAAGTTTGTTTCTGATCGCGATTTAAACACGATATTGTTTGCGCTGCCGTCTCCGATCGGAAAATTGTTCAAAGGATAAGAAATCTAAGATTGTTATGTGAGCTTGTCAAATGCGACTGCATACAAAGGCCTTAGCATACGTCCGCCTGAATTTTCTTGAAATCGACGGAGAAGTAATTTGGATTTTGAACCCTGTATAGGTATCATTAGTCATACGTAGCGACGCAATCATATAAATCCTCATACGAGATATTGACACCCAAATTAACTTGAAGACCGTCGGTAACTTGTTGAATCTGAGACAGAGAAGTTGGCATGCACATGGAAAAATGGAAATTTCACGAGAACACTTGCCGTTACTCCATCCACCGACATGGTTTCGACATCTCCGACACTTATACTTGGTGGGCGAATCCACTGAACTAATGGGTCAGAGGCGACCTTCGAAAGACTAGGATGACGAACCAAAGCCAACGCCAGAACTATGCTGACGATCAGAAACACAGCAGTCATGAGCGAGCAGCAGCACACTCGACCTATACAGCGGCCACGACCACCCTATAAATCCGCATTGAATGTGTATTGCGAACGATTCGAGGGACTGACGTACCTGAGCCCATAGGTTACCCTGATGGTCGTAGCGATATTCTCTTAAAGCACGAGGAGTCCGCCTCGAGAAACGATTGAGTCGAATCCAGTAATAGTTGCTTAAGAAAACTCACTTGCCGGGCGTCTTCGGAGTAAATTCCCCTCTATCGAATCCGCTATCCTCCTTGTGCATCGGTACTACCTTGACAGACGGTCTCTTTTTGGAAAGTTGTGATGGTGATGTTTGCGATGCACTCCTTTGTGGTGGAGGGTAATCATTGTAACCAGCTCCGTTGTTGTCTCCATAGCTGTAATCAGGGTGGTCGTCCATATAAGGGCGAGTGTTACTTGAGGAATATGGGTCATAAGCAGCGCCGCCTGTGTTTTCTTGCGACTGATAGGGAGGGTAGGGGCTGGAATAATCGTGGGCTGGCGTATATTGCTGCGGTCGTGAACTGGAGCCAACTGCGTAACGGCTGGTATATGGGTCCTGGTATGCCATTCCGTAGCGTTATAAATTTCAAGCGTGCTTGTCGCTTGGTTGTAGAGGGAAGAAGGAAAGGAGTGTTTAACAATTTCGTTGTTTACGGCGTGGCTATGTGCATTATATGACGGATGTCTTTAGGTCACGGCGTTAACATGCCACACAGCCAACACAGTCGCGCAGCAACACAGCAACGCCAAGAGGCCTGTAACAACTGCGGAGCATTTTATAGATGTTCAAATACTAAATTCATATCGTCATAAAACATCCAAGTATTGTGAATACCAATCTGAGTCCATTTATTGATTAGCTAAGCAAATCCATCCCGCTGGCAAGATCGAAAGACGAATGGCGTTCTTTGGCCTTCTGCGGATGAAGTGGCATTGGATGCTCGGGATGGTGCTCCGGGCTGAAAGAACCGGCGTGGGGCAATACCTGACGTGGCTTGTCCAGGAACAGGTGTTGCAGGCATCGCAGTTTGCCCAAGACCTGCGGATAGTAAAGGTTGATTGTTCGACAGTGCATGATGGCCTGATGCTTGTCCGTTCAGTGCTTTGTTGGACACGCCATTTCCCTCATTCCGTATCGGCTGAGGGCACGGGGGTGGACCCATCAATGTATGACGAGCAGTAGCTTCTTTCAAGGTTTCATTTGAAAGTGAAGCATAGGAAGCAATCGCCGGTCTAGATCTAGCTGAGGGCGGAGGCCTCAATTGGTTTTCCGTCGCGTGCTGTTGTGCTGTATCTCGTCGTGGATATGCCCTTCGTGCATTCTGTGCATAAGTCAACTGAGGCGGGTGGATCCTGTTTTCTTGATGCGCGTAGGCATGACGCCTACAGAAAGATGCTCAATGTATGTGAAATACATACAACTTCCTCTACGCACTCGAGTGATCGTGCCGATTCTGGACGAAGCGGTGGGTATGATCTGCTCGACATTGACTGCTATTATAGCTCGACATTAGCCTATGACTTTTGAGTGAAAACCCGGCGAACCTCCTGTTCGCGTTGTTTATGCGACGAGAGCTCAGCGGGGTGGTGGCCTGGTTGCAAGGTAAGTCTCTGGGGACCTGAAGGATGTGGGCTTGATCCGGTCTTATGGTGTTGACCTATATAATCGAACCTAATCACGTCAGATTAAGATGGATTCGCATATACTGAGAGATCAAATCACTGCTGAGTTGTCAACATTTGGCGCTTTCCATTGGGGTTCAAATTGTCAGAAGGCTTCTGGTAACTGCCGGACTGGTTCATTTGGAGTCGGTACTGCATATTTTCATGTTGAAGAGCTTCGTTATCACTGCAAAAAACAGAAGCATCGGTGAAAGAATCTCCCAGAGTGCTGTGTTAATGACCAGCACTTTTTCAGCTCTGCCACTTCACGCTTTAGCCGTTCTAGCAGTTGACGATGCTGTTGATGCCGAGACTTGTGATATCGAACTTCCGAAGCCATGAGATCTTGCTGAAACTGAGAGCATTTATGGACAGCCTTTTTGGTATCAAAATCGAGGAGCAGAGCAGGACTTTCTGCACCTTAACGGCATATGCGATCGAATCTAGCCCTAGAGGGACAGACTGAAACCATTCTGACATAGGCGCCTCCATCTATAAAATTCAGGATAATGGTTGACCTGAAACGATTGTTACTAACCTGACGCTGCAGAGGAGCCAATTGAACGCCTTGTGAGCCGCATTGAGAGCAACTTTGGTCAGTATCTGTCGAAAATTAGATAGCTATCGCAATAGATTCAGAAGCAAGAGCTCAGGCAAATACGACAAACTAATGTGATTGTTGCAGAGAATATGACCACACTCTGTTAGCCAGAAGGGTACAGTTGGGGTGTTGTTTTCCAAGGAGAATGGCATTCGGCATCTTGCACAAGAGATAAACTGCCAGAAATCGAAGTCTTTCTCGGAGGTGGTCATATATATGAAGTTCTAGCTGTGTCAACTGAGTGTATGCCTGCACATGGAGAAGAAGAAGAGAAATAGACGGAATGGACAGACGCGCTAATGTACTATGTAGTCGAGAAAGTGGTCGTTCACGTGCCTCCCGTGGAATGGGCCTGATGGGCAAATACGGGCCCGAAACTGAGTCGAGACTAATTCACTATATTACCTCCCTTTCCCTCCCTTTGCATGACCCACCGACACGCCAACTCCCCATGGCGTCCACGAAGAACTGGACCCTGGGTGGTATCTTGAGCCAAGGTTCCAACTTTCACGCCGTTCACCGGGTTTCCATCCTGTCTGATGCTCTTTCCGAGACAATCCTGGAATATGACGCTCAGGGAGTTCCCCTGGTTATAGAAGATTTTCACAAACACCCCGAATGGCCGCAATACCTTTTTACGCTTGATAAATTTATTGATGGAACGTCCCCCAGTACGTGAATCCATTTACCGCCTTGTACTTTTTGATTTATGTCTGCCATCAAGATATACATGTCCGAAATGTACACGACTGCACGGACAGCACTTTGCCACTAAAAGACTTCATTTCCAAATGTCGTCTATCAAACGTCCACAGAACATGTGATGGTCAAAACATTATGCTTACATTTATTGTGACTCCAACTTACGTACCTTGACAGAGAAAGAAAGGTTTTACGGGAAAGATGCCGAGTGTCCCAAAGATTGGGAGCTTTGGCTTCAGAACGGAGGTGTCATGCCGGAAATGCTCCTCGGAAAAGGAAGCCAAGACCTCTTCCGCTGTCGACCAAAAAGCGTGCGTTATAGTTGATATTTTCTATGAGCATCAATAATGATATTTAATTATTAGCCCGAAGCTGTTGTTGACACCCTCATGTGTTACTTAGGAATCGGAGACACGTTTACGCCTTGCCATAAGGATCTTTGCGCGTCCTCTGGTCAGAATCTGATGTGCTACACTGAACGCAATGGATCGTCTTTCTGGTTCATGACTGAAAGCTCGAGTGCAACCGCAGTATCAGAATATTTTCGGGACAAACTTGGACGGGAGGTTGATAATGAAAACTATATTGCCACAATCGAGGACCTGACAAATGCGCCATTCAATGTATATATTCTTCAACAAGATCTTGGGGATATGGTACTTGTACCACCAAGAAGTTGTCATCAGGTTATGAACTCTGGAGGAATCACTGTCAAAACTTCATGGTCTCGTATGACGCTGGAAGGTTTGGTGATCGCATATCATTATGAACTGTCTATCTATAGGAGGTATGCTGTTTTCCCCGTCCACCCGATTGTCATACCTACTGACTCCGTCGCATATATCAAAGAGTTGGTCGACCCGAAACCTATCGAATTAAAAGTACCATCCATCATGCCTTAGTCTGGATGACGAACAAACTTCAACAATTGCTCAATAAACCAATGGCTCCCAAAAAATCAGATAACTTCAATCACTGCTTCCTCATAAAAGATCTGAAAGTTCTGCTCTCACTTTATGACCGTATTCTTGCAGAAGAGTACGACGCTGAATACTCCGTCCGGAAAGAAGTGGTTTATGAATCAAATACTTTCAACGATGACGTCCGCCTTGTTTGTGATTTTTGTTCAGCCGATATCTTCCAGAGCTTCTTTGAATGTCGCCATTGTTGCGATTCAGATGATGATCCTTGCCAACTTTGTCCGGGATGTTATGTAGAGGGCCGGAATTGCAGATGCAGCGGCATGGAACCTATGCAGTACCAAAAATTTCAACATCTAATCGACACTCGTAGGAATTGTGTTGATGCCATCCATGCATATGCATCGAAGTTTAAAAGGAGCTTTGAAGAGCCATTTGTACTGTATGTATTTGTATTCATCTACATGTCTGAGACTTAAGTTGCCCTCGATCTTTTCTACAGTGGAGAACTACGAGCAGACTTTGCAGCGTTATTTCAAGCAGCCTGTACTTTATACAGAAATCGACGTGATCCGAAGGTGTGAGCGTAAATTACCACTCGCTGTTGAATTGACATACTGATGTTATTTCAGCGGGTTTCCAGAATGTGTAAATTGAAGGAACAGACCCACGAAGCAAAGCCGCAGTGGACATTGAATTGCAAGAAGTGCCACAAAGGAAAATGTTTCCCTCACCTCCTGGCAAACTGTAGCATGCACTCTGCCGAAGCGCTACTTTATTGCTCTTTGGATGCAAGTCACGATGAATACCATCGTCGACATTTGGGGGCCAGTTTACGATTCGACAAAGAAATTGGTGCCCTTAAAGACAGTCGGAGTCAAGGCATTCCCCCTCAAGGCTCAGCATACCATTTACTGGCTGAGAATTCGATGCAGTATATGCTTTCGAGACCAAGGAACGCCAAATATATGATGTCTGGGTGGTATGATACACCACTATACGCTATCATGGTAAGTGATCTTCGGCATTAGTTTGCCAAAGATACTCAACAATATTTAGCCCGAAACTACACAACTTATAACCCCATTCTCTCCGTCTACCTACAATGGTTGGTCATCTTGCGAGGAAACTACAGATGAACCTATCATATCAGAGGTAGTCCCAATGGAAGTCCATAACACGCAAAGAATTCCTTCGATGAAGCGAAGGAAGCAAGTGTTGTTTGTGGATGTCCCGAAGGCTCCATACAATATCACTCGCACTCCTCGACTCACTCAGAAGTCTAAGAAGGCAGCGCTGCTAATAAAGTCGATTCCTTCTTCAATCGCTCAGTATCGGAGTGCTAGTTCATCTCGGAAACGCAGCGTATCTCACACAAAACTCACCATCACCTTCCCAGGATCTTTCAGTGGCACAGATAGTGACCAATCCCGACCGAATATAAAATTTGGGCCACCCATTGGAGTTGCTAGAGCCTCTAAATCTCGTCAGCAGGGTTCGCACCTAGACATAACACATTCTCCTGCACCACAGTCACCTTCACCCTTCGTTACTTTGCCTGATGGAGAAACACCATATGCCATCTGGAGGGAACGAATGATGTCGCCCTCATTCTTATTCGAGGGTGAAATTATAAGTTTTGACAATACTATGGTCCCATAATTTTTACATTTTGCCTATCTGCTATCATTGACTACTTGCTTACTATAGTGACTATACTTTCAGTACTCTTGTTATCGGGGATAATACGTATATCTTACTTATGCTCTCGCGTTACTGTTTTATTGCACTGGCATATTATTTATTACATAACACTTTGATGAGACTATAACCCTATGAAATCGCTTATATTGCAATTGACGTGGTATATAATCATTCCAAAAATCATATACAGGCAGGCGTAAGATGAAGAGTGTAAGGAACGTTGATATTATTTGGAGGAAACAATAGAGGGTATAAAGCGTGAAAGAGTGGGTTATTGGTATGCAAAGTGGAGAAATAAAGTCGGATTAATAGCAACGGGTAACATAGACGTGAGCAGCCGAAAGACAGGAAACGATGAGGTGTTTTTAACACCGGCAGGTAAAAATTCTGAAGAAAGAAGGCTTTGGTGGTTGTTCCTGCTCTTGTCCATGTTGATAATCTTGCGCTACACCGATGTCTCCACCCCTAGCACGAACGTTGCTCACCGCGACAGGTGCCGGAGCGCCAGTAGGTACCATGGGTGATGTCCTACCATACTGTGCTTGCTGCTGATTCTTGTATTGTTCATGTTGCTGTGAGTATTCGTACCCAGCGCCAATGCCAGCACTTGCGTATGGATGTTGGCCATTTGCCCGTTGATTGCTTCCTATTGGGATATGGACTTGCGCTTGTGCAGAGTGCGGCGTCATCTGACCAGGTGTCAGGACCGCAGGAACCTTCCTTTGCTTAGATCCATGTCTTACTAAGGCAGGGGAAGGAGCTACCATATTGCCTGGTTGTGCTTGCGAACGCCTTCTGTCATCACGATCTTTACGTCGTTCCGTATAACCGTTGTTCTCGTTCTGAACTCTTGCCAGCATCGCGCTTTGCCCCTATTTATATAGAATTAGACAAATATCGCTGATCTACTGAATATGCACAAACCGCGGATGCTTCCCAGCCCTTTCCATCTGGATCTAATTTGAGAGAGAAGGCAGCAGAGAGACGAATGAGACGCACCATTCAACAGGTTCCAATCAAAAACACTATCATCCACATCTCCATTACTCCGAAGGACTTTAGTGAATAGTTCGCGTAAGAAATCGTAGTCCGGAGTTTCTTCAAAGCCAAGTTTCCGAACGTAATTCAAATAGATGCCAAATTCTTCTGCAAGCCGAAATATTAACGGGCACTCGATCAAGAATGATCGTTCCGAAGTTACCTGGAAAACCTTCGCAGAGCTCTTTGATCGGTGTAGTCTGTTTTTTCTCTCCAATCTTCTCGTATTTCTGCTTGTTGGTTGCAGCCTTAAGACCTTGCCATGGTAGACTGCCTCGTAGAAAATACATAAAGACATGACCAAGAGCCTCTAAGTCATCTCTACGCGATTGTTCTATACCATGGAAGTCAAATTACATTGGACTAGGCGAGACCACTTAGCTGGCGCACCTCTGCCAAGATGGGTATTAATGCTCATGTATCGAGCAGTACCACTCAGACTCTTGCGTTCTCGATAAGGAATATGCTGTTTTGTTTTAGGGTCACGGTACTGTTTAGCCATCCCGAAATCGACAACGTGGATAACTTCGATAATAGAGGTCATAGTGCGGCTCCGGATATATGATACTGATAAAGCTCACCATTAGCGCCCTTGGTCCCTGGTCGGCCTATGAGGAAGTTATCTGGTTTTATGTCACGGTAAATAAGGTTTTTCTCGTGAATGGTTTGCACCCGGGTTAGCTGGAGGGAGGATGGTCATCACCTGCGGCAGAGCATAGATGAGAATCTACAAACCATTTGTTTGGCTGCCATACAGACGGTCTTGATGGAGAATTTCCGCCCACACATATCGAAGAGATCTTCCAGGCTCGGTCCGAGGAGGTCGATAACGAGAATGTTGTGGAGACCCTCCTGTCCGAAATGGTATATTTGTGGAATGCCCGCTGTAGTAGGAAAATTTTGATGGTAAGAGACGAGACAGGAGCCATGGCACATAAGCCGAAGAAATGGCCACTCACGGCAACCAGCCAATATGCGATACGAGCGACATTCATCCCTGAGCTGTGGTGCTTCAGCTTTTCGAGGTTCCTGATGAGTGAATATAACACTCGTGGTGAGCACAACAGGTGCAGGCATGGCACGAAGTAGCCCAACGCACAAACTTGATAGCCACGGTCTGCGAGTTGAGGAGGTTGGTTCCTGTAGTGGGCATGGCAGGTCAGAGGGACACAGACTGGCATATACAAACAGACAATGTACAGTTACCTTCGAAAATGACACCGAAAGAACCCTCGCCTATTTTCTTGCCAACACGATAGTGGACGCCGACAAGATTAGCAGTAGAAGAAGACTGAGAGTGGGAGGTCATGATGATTGTAGGGATAATAGGGCCCTAGCAGGCCTATTAGGTTGTAAGCTGCAGGGGAGAAGGAAGAGATCAAGCGAACAGCCAATCCAACTCCGCCCAAATTGGCTTTCCCCACTATACCCCCCGACATACATCTTTCGCCTATTCTTAAATTCTACGTCTTTTTCATATACAATTTCATTGTCAATACGTTTCTAGAGATGTTCTAAAAAGCTATGGGCTATCTGTCTAACCCTTGCTACGAAAGGGAGTATGGCTGGCTGCGTTCCCATGTGCACGAGTCCTAACCCGACCGCCAGTGACATCACAACAGTGAGCAGTGACCATTTCACAAACTTCGACAGCCTCCGTTCCCTATCCCAGGCTTCGGCACTCTGTGCATGGAACAAATTCCATTCTGGACGACGGCAGAACCACCAGAATAGTGAGGCCGGCCCGGGGAATGTGGCAATGATCCTGGTCTTGCTATTGCGCCCAGCTTGGTAGTATGACACGCAGTCCGTCCAAACCGACGTCTGGAGGCGTTTTTGCAGCCATTCATTGTAATTTTCGGTAGCCTCATGCGTAACTTCAAATGATTTTGCCCTGCGTTCCAGAACCGGCTGGACCAGCTGGAGGGCGAAGTTAATCTAATTTTATGGTCAATAAACATGGCCTTTCACGCGTTTGTGGGATAACTAACCTGAGCTTCCTGGCTAAATATGACGGACGCATGCCCCGAAGCCACGTTAGGTCCTAATTATCGGTAAACCGACGCAGTCCGCAGTAACAGAATTTGCGACCTACCAAGTAAAATATAGAGATTCGGGAACCCTGGAACGCACGTGCCAACATAAGCCATTGCACCACCTTTACTAGCAAAGTATTCCTGCATAGTACCACCATGACTCCCGCGGACTTTCAGCTGGGTGACCTCCTTTTTTGTTTATCAGCTTCGAAGGTCCTTAGGAGATAAGAACACGCACGACAGAGTAACCAGTCCCAAAGATAATCACATCCAGGGGAACAACCTCTCCCGTCTTTAACTTGATGCCATTTTCTACGATGCTCTCGATTCTATCCCAAGTCAGGATAACGTTTGGCTTGTTCAAGGATTCGAGGTAATCAGGGTCCACGATAATCCGTTTACATCCAGGTGCTGGAGATCAATAAAATATCAATTGGTCCTGTAAGACGAATTATTGGTGGACGAAAAAATACCGTAGTTGGGGATGAGCTTGTCCAATTGATCTTTTGGAGCTTTGCTTTTGATGTAAGCAGTGAGGATCTAGCCGTGATGATGAGCGAAGCCGGCAGTATGACACAATTCGCCCCAACCTTCTTAGTGATATTAATGAGAGCTTTGTTATTCTTGCGAAAGATAAGGTAACTCATATCCGACTGTAGGGATGATTGGATCAGTCTGTTGGGTAGATTGCAATACCTCCGAAAAAATACACACTCTAGCCATAATCCAGTTGCGATACCAGCGCATGATGAATGGTAAATGCTCAAAAATCCATTTGACCCATGTAGAATAAGTAAAGTCTTCCTACAGATAAATGTCAAAAAAAAAAAAAAACAGGCTGTTTATTGCTGCGTTATGAACAGCATGACAAGAGCTGACCCTAGGTATGAACCATTGTGGCGTACGACAAAAATTGACGACTTCAACTGACGGATCTTCTGAAATCTGGGGGATAAATTGTGCACTATAAAATACCAATGTATCAGTCTGAACTACTCATCACCGAAAAAGAAAACATACGCAGAGCACCCATTTCCAATGACCCCGACCCTTTTGTTCTTCAGTATTACATCATGCCTCCACCTCGCCGAATGGAAAAGCTCCCCCTTAAACTTTTCTCGCCCTGGGAGATCCTTAGGATATAAAGGACCCTGAAACCCACCGACAGCATAGAACATCGCCTCAGCCTCCACAGCACTCTTCTCACCCGTCTTTACATCCTCGACTTCAACTGTGTATCGCTGGTTTTCATTACTCCATTCCGCGCCGAGGACGGACGTACTGAGCACTGTATGACGCGCGAGGTCGTGCTTGAGCCACAGGTTCTCCCAATATACGCGCAGCTCAGGCTGTTCGGCGTAGTATTTCTTCCAGTTTGGATTCAGCTCAGTCGACAAGCAGTACCAGTGTGCAGGTACATCAGAGCCACATCCCTAAAAATCCAGATAAGTTGTATTCAACGTGTAGAGATCCCAACGACGGACAGGGTACGTGTTATCCTAAGTATCCCCGATGAGTGCTGGATAAAATCTGAGATGAATTTGAGACACACCCGCCAAGTTCCACCGACAGCATCAGCTTGCTCGTATATCTGGTGCGATACGATGAGGGCATGTTATTCTGAAGACAAGTCACCGTACCGTAAAATTGTGGAATTGAAGCTTTGTCTTAAGGTTTATGGCGGCAGTAATTCCTGCAAGTCTGTGGACGATGACAGAAAAGCATCAGCCACGTCGGGTGCAAGGTTGACCGGGGTAAGCCTGCGTAAGCCTGCCAATCATCGAGATTAATAACGTACCCTGCTCCTACAATGACCACATGCGGTGTCGGGGCCTTCGCATCGCTGGGCATTTTAGCGGTGAAATTGGTGCGCAAAAAATTCAATGACACGTCTTCATGAAGGGCCAACTTTATATATTATTATCACATCAGGGTTCAAGATGGCCCTGACGTGCTGTCTATCACAATGGATCCGCGACTTTATCACACTTGATCAGTCGGTAAGTATCTTACTTCTCCGCAGTGTATACCTAAACTTAACAGTGAGCGAACTTAAGCAGCTTGTTGAATGATGTTCACGAGTCGTTCATACCTGTAGGCTGTGGCATCTGAAATTACAGTATCAGTGTGGGGAATAGCTCCCGCGACGCCAATCAACTAATTACTTCACAGGTCCGTACCATTGTCGTGCTACATAATTCAGAAAGCTGTCAACCAAAATCACATGAACAAATGCTGCGGAGAAAGAAAGATACAAGTAATTCAGAGTAAAAGTATACAGAGGAAGGTATCATGACTAGAATATTACGTAGAACTAAAGAATGCCAGAGATGAAGGAGGAATCGCTTGATCACGGGGGAGTCGAAAATGGGATTATGTGGGGAAATACAGATGCCGCTTGTCATGACATCACAAATCATTTTTATTTGAATCTAGCAAGGAGTCATAAGAGAATTTTGGACTTCTGGCTGAACCAAACCAGCGGCGGCTTAGACACTAACCGTTTCAGCGAAACTCGAAACTAGTGCTCGTTTGCTCGGGAATATGAACAAGTGAGAGTTGTTGATAACTTGTGACAGGTAAATTTAGCAACGAATGTCAAATTTCGTTAGATTGCAACTCTTGACTCACGGTTCGGAGTTCTGATGATAATAGAAACCGCTCATAGTGGCAGCTGGTGGATTAATGGGTGTAAGGGAAGAGCCTCGGCAATGGGCACTTGAGCCTCGTCGCGTCCGAGACGGGCTTATTCGTCGTCGGCGAAAGAAAGGATGCGAATCATCGTCGTCTTCTGGATTCACAGGTATCTCCGTAGTTTCATCTATGGCTTCTTCCGTCGTAGAAGAGGTCGCGGGAGGATTGAAGTCAACACATACATAATAGAAACCTAGGATATTAAGGATGTTGGCAAAGTGCTACCAAATTTCGAGAAAGGAGCTTACCAGCAAAACTAGCACCATTGATGTCCTGTACTCGATGGTCTGGTACCAGGAACCGTTCCTTCCACCTCATAAATATCACACCACGGTCCCTTTCATCTAGAGTTAAATGTGGCCTCTTTGCTTCGTGCCGAATGTGCTTAAATGCAGGGAAACGAGACCAATGTACGACATCTTCGTGCTGCGAGGCACCCCAGTTCTGCGTCAAGAAACCATAGCGGTTGCCAATGATTTCCGCATCGAAGTATGTTGTGAGTTCTGGCCAATCGTCCGTTAAACCACGGATCCTAAGGTATCCGCACAGACTAGACAAGGAAAAATTGACATCCTAGTGGAGGCTCAGTGCTCCTTTCAAAAGATGGGGAGCATATAGCAGAGGCAACCTACCACGATAGTCACATCGACGTCATAGCTGTTCCTGCCGCTCTTCTGGGTGCCTTGGAACGTAGCGCCTGGATAAAGACAATGATGGGGGCGGTTTCGTATGCGTAAACGAGTGATGTCAGCCAAAGGATCAGCAGCTGCAATACTGTGCTGTGGCGATTGCTGCTGTTGGCAAGTCGGAGTTGTCTCATATGGCGCAACGGAAAAACGAGAAGGGTGTCGGTGAGTGGATTGCACCGGGGCGATAGTACACTGAATATTCGAAAGCACGGGTTTCTTAGGGTGGCTGCTTGATGGTATTGGCGAGTGATGGAACGAGTCGGACGAGGAGGTCGCAAGAACGTTGTCATAGGTGACTGCGTCTTGTTGAGGGCGCCTCGAACTCAGTAAAATAGGCGAATCATGGGCCAGGCCAAGCCGATGGGAATGCAGGGCGTCCTGGTCGATTCTGAGCTGCCTGTAAGTCGGGGAGTCGGCAGGGCGTTCCCGACAGAGCGCACAAACGAGGGGTTCAGCAGGAGCGAGGACAAAGGGGAAGGCAGAGTTGCAGGAGGCGCAGATCTTGACCTGGGGCGCAGCGCCGAGGTCCTGAGGATGATCTGGGATGGAGAGCTGTTCTGAAGGCATTGGGGGTGTGGGTGCAAGAGACAACGGCTGGGATCAGTCCGTCCCCAACACGTGCTCTCCCAGGTGATATCGGACGCATTGCTCCGGGCTAATATATGTTCTATAATATATATATATATACATATACATACTGCCACCCTCTAAGTATATTCGTGATACATCATTAGGTTACAAGTAAAACCTCCAAGATCATGAGCAAATACGCCACCCAAGATAAAATAAATCGATCTCATGAATATTCCTTACTGTTCGCCTTTCTCAACTCTCCCGTCGCGGTCATTACGGTTATATCATCTGAAGTGTCCATTTCTCCAGTCTTGTCCTTCTCAGTCGATCCCCGTGCATCGTTTCCTCCTTCGTTCTCCGTGGGTTCGATATTTTCTTCGCCGGATCCTCCTTTCTCAAGGTCACTGGGAGTTGCCTTATCCTTGTCTTCGGCACGAACAATCGTCCGCTTCAAAGTATACACTCTAACAAATAGAACTACAGTTTGGAGAGGAACGAACAAAAATCAGTATCTGACGAAAGAAAATATACGTAGAAGCCGGCTGAGGAACGGCTGGCGTCTGCATATTCGTGCATAATGGATGACTTACCCATAACAAATGAGATGCCTACAATTGGTGTCATGACCAGCCAAATTGCGCTGATTGATTGAGTGTATGCTTGAATGACAGCCGCACGAGTAGTGGGGTCCTGTAAAAGTGAATGATAAGTCCGAAGGTCTTAAATCGCAAACAGCAGTCAACGTACAGCTATATTCCCGAGATGACGCACGCTCTGGCTCAACGCAGCAGCCGAGGTGTCAAACGATACGTTCGGTATATGCCTAACTTTTTCGCGCAAGATCTGGTAAGGTCGGAAATTAATAGAATGTTGACCTCTTTGTACACCTGCATACATACGCTGCTATAGATGGCCTGACCAATGGAGATTCCTACTGTACCACCCAGAGTTCTAGATTCATCTATTAAGTAAAATTTCATAAGAAAGCTGTAGCAGCTCACCGAATGAAACCAAACGTTGAAGTCGTAGTAGCCATATCTTTGATCGGCATAGCAGCTTGAAGACCAATGAGGGGCGTCTAAATCTAATAAGTATGGCAGTTTGGCATGCAATATACATCTACGTACTTGGAATATGCAGCCTAGTCCAATGGCCGCGATGAGAGGGTATATTACCTTCTCGGCCCTAAAATTCGTGTTAGCTGGAAGCAAAAATTAATGCAGGCTACAGAAAAAAAAAACATACGCGGACGAATACGCATCCAGCATAATCATCAAACCCATTCCAATGGCGAAAACGGCAAACGCTACCCAGAGCACTGGTCGATATTTCCCCGTACGAGAAACAACTACGCCGGAAATGGCGGAGATAGCCGCGCAACCAAGAGAGAAAGGAAGCATCCTGGACGAATTTGAGACGTGGTCAATACGAGATCATTGGAACCGGGCCAAAATGTTACTCACTCTACTCCAGATCTTGTCGCGGATGCACCCAACACTTGGTAATATAGTGGTAGATAGAAGGCACCGGAGAAAAAGGCCAGAGCATGCAGGAAAGTGATGACCAATAAGATTGCAGTTGTGCGAGTCTAAGGCGAGCCTAAGTCAAATCCATGCGCTGTTTCAAGTAAGATGGAACACACGTGGAACAACCGAGGAGGAACGATGGGCGACCGATGGGTGAATATCTCATTGATTCCACCTGCAAACAAAGTGACAAAACCAACAGCTAGTAGCGCGATAGTTTGTTTCGATGACCCTATGACAGATGTTTGAGGTTTCGCGCCGAGGCTATGTCAGTCAAAATTGTACTCACAACTTGTCTCGCTCTCATTAAATCCGATCAATATCATAACGACACCAGCAACTAAGAGCCCCAATCCTATAAAATCAAATTCTTGAGTGTGTTGTTTAAGAGTTCTGCCTTGATGTGGGTTTAAATTCAAGAAGAAGAATAGTAGAGCAGCGGCAAAACCGCCAGTAGGTCTAAGTGCTCTCAAATGAGTGATCTGCCGCAGTGGGAATATGACAAGAAATTTACAAATTGATGAAGAAACACCTGTTGAATTTGCATGTTTAGTATACTTCATATTGACAGGTGAAAAATAATACTTACCACCTCCAGGTAACATGATCGGCGAAAACCTGAATTAGAAGTAGATCATGAATTGAAATACGAGACGGAAAACTTATGACACTTACTCCTCCAAGCAGAGGTCCAATAACACTTGCAATTCCCCAAGTTGCGCCAATAAGACCACCGTATTTGCCACGTCTGTATAATGATATTAGACAGAATGTGATGGAAAACGTAATAAATGAACATACTCTTGTAGAGGAACGATGTCGCTGATGGTGATATTGACAAGTTGCATGATACCTCCGCCTCCAATACCCTGTACTGCTCTTGAGATCACCAGCCATGTCTGCAGACAAAAAAAAAATCAAACCGCATCCACAGACATGCCAATAAACGTGCCAACGGAACTTACGATACTTTGAGCTGCGCCGCATAGCGCCGATCCAATCTATTTTCGGCGTGACAAACGATGAACATTGATAACTAATCTCCCCAATCCTGATCAAGGAGAACCTACCAGAAAAATCAAAATGGAGGCATAGAGAATGGGCTTCCTGCCGATGAGGTCTGAAAGTTTCCCGTACAGAGGCGACAGACTGATAGCGTATTCAAAGACGAGGGTTGAGAACATTGACAACCTTCAGCGCACAAGTGACTCACCTGGCGGCAGCCAGAAGGTATGCACTAGCGAAGGAACAGAGATGTTAACGAGCTCATAAGATGATTGGAAAATCCCCGTACGTGCCGACCCAGCTGTACTGCTTTCCACCTCCTAATTGAGAAACAATTGTAGGTAATGCTGTAGCAACAATTGTCTGAAAACTTCAATGTTAACAAAATGAAGGTATATGAAAAACCATTGCAAAACCCAATGTACCTGATCCATTGCCGCTAAGAAAACGGTAGCCATAAGCCCTGCAAACACCTATATGTAATCCAAGATATAAAGTTGCATCCAGGTTAGTTGACGTAGTTGGCGTACAATCTTCAAATTGTTTTTGGGCAACACATGTTCCTCGGTTGCCTTCCATGAGGCCCCCGGACGAGCTTTTTTCTTGATTTCTGAGGTATCGTTGGCCTGTGGAGATTCCACGACTTGGTCATCGACCAGTTGTTTTTCGTTGATGGACATCACTGAGAATCCTAGCCCGGGGTGAGGGATTGAGGGATCGGAACCTGAAGGGATGGAAGGGAATGGGCAAGGTTCATGCTCTCACCGGGACCTGACTTTAAGTAGGCGCACTGAGGGTAGACAAGGTCCGTAGCCATATTTTTTTCGGTAACATTCCGAATCTGCATGACCTCATTCCGGCAGAGATGCCGCACCAGCTCCTGAGTCATCATCTGGGTACTTACCAGTTGGAAAAACGGTGAGTAAGGCGACAATACCGGCGTTGTGGTAGATGGTTATCTCGTTTGGCGTAGCAGGACGATTGCCCATGCCATTCGTATTCAGTGAAAAGTGCATGAGTTTCAGGTTGTTGAAACCCCGCCTGCTGCCGACGGATAGACGGAGGGTGACGACGCGGTGATCACACGCATAAATATAACTCTAGCATGGACAGCAGATGGACACGCATAAGGAGGAGAAGGATCAGGTTAGCTTCTAACCGATTTGACGTAGCTGGATTACACAAATGCATACCTCGCTGGGTTGATGCTTAGTTTGTCGTTTGCGACGTGCAAGGGATGGCACGCACCTTGCAAGGACCACTCCCACCTTTGAAACTCTCACAGAAAGAGGACACGGGTGCATCCATTTATTTTCGAGAGAGAGACGCAGCGAGGAGGTGGGCGGAGCCGTGGGCGTGTTTCGGGAATCGCCATTTGGAGCCAAACCTTATCTGACTCATGATTTTCTCTTTATTCTTTCAAGTCGGCTTTCTCTTGGACCATCCACTTCTCTTTTTTCATCTTTCACCATGACTGAGCAGACTGTCATCCCTACCTTCAAGCTCGTTCTCGGTAAGCATTCGTCGTCTCGTCCTCGACGCCATCTCACTAGATCCTCGTTGTTTCCTCTGATCGATGTTCGATTTCCCATTCAACCACAACTACAATCACCATCTCCCTTCTCATCAACCCCATCCACTCATATTTGTGCGATCATATTGGTTGGAATGTAGTTGGTGATGGGGGAACTGGAAAAACAACTTTCGTCAAGGCATGTTCATATCCTCTTTTTTGCTCTTGGGGCAAGATCGTGTGCTGATCTAACCCTCATCCAGCGCCATTTGACTGGCGAATTCGAAAAGAAATACATCGGTACGCGATAATCTCTTCCAATCGCGTTCACAGTCGCGCCTGGCCGACTTTGACGCGCTACGGTTCATTGCGGCACTGACTATTATGTCCGTGATTAGCCACTCTTGGTGTCGAGGTTCACCCCCTCCAATTTACCACCAACTTTGGAACCATCTGCTTCAACGTTTGGGATACTGCTGGACAGGAGAAGTTTGGCGGTCTGCGAGATGGCTACTACATCCAGGGTCAATGTGGTATCATCATGTTCGACGTCACCTCCCGCATCACCTACAAAAACGTCCCCAACTGGCATCGCGATCTTGAGCGCGTTTGCGAGAACATCCCCATCGTGCTTTGCGGAAACAAAGTCGATATCAAGGTACGGAAGCTCCTCTATAAGCATATTACCTTCCGATTCTCATAGATCTTGAACGATCAGGAGCGCAAGGTGAAGACTGGTGCGGTCACATTCCATAGGAAGAAGAACCTGCAATACTTCGAAATCTCGGCCAAGTCGAACTACAACTTCGAGAAGCCTTTCCTGTGGTTGGCGAGGAAGCTTGTTGGGTATGTTTTTCGAAATATAAGACTTCACACACATGCACTGATCGTTATCGTCCATCTAGCAATCCCAGTCTCGAGTTCGTCGCCGCTCCTGCCCTCGCACCCGCTGAAGTTGCTGTCGATGCCGCCCTGATGGAGCAGTATGCCCAGGAGTTACAGCGGGTATGTGTGACCTTCTCAAATCTTTATCGTGTTTGCTAACTGTTGTTTTCCAGGCGGAGGCTGTTCCTCTTCCAGAGGATGATGAAGATCTTTAGATCGATATTCCTAGCATTGATCCATGTTTCCTCTGTTTTCTTTTCTCTGTGACAACATCGTGTCTGAACTATCTCAAGGCTCTCAGACGTATACAATATCAATCACATTTTGCTCTTCAATAATCATTGGCTGTCCTCGATTCTGTGTCATGTTGTAGTACCCTCTGGAAGACGACCCTTTGCGGTCCACCTTTTTCTTTAGCTTTCTTCTGTGATTAGATGCAATGCATGAATACGAATCTCTTTGACCGACAGTGCACTGGAAATACATGTATACTATTATGATGGAATGAGCGATGATCGATTGTGGCCTCACAGGCGCATGAATTGTCGATTGTCACTACTAAAATTATCGTTCCGACCATATTTCCACTAGCAAATCTGACAAGCAGAATTCGAAGGGCTTTGGAATACAGAGCTATGAAAAATTAACATCGTCGAAAATTGGAAATTGCAATTACGTGACAAGGGCTGTATGAAATATCCTAAATGCATGATATGAAGATATTCGCAGAATTAGCGATCCAGCATGCCATTTCTCTGAATGGCGTATGCAAAATAGACATCGTATGTAGCCCGGCCCGCCATACTATATCATAGTCACACCCCCGACGCAGCCCAGCAGCAATGCATCGACCTTTCCATCCGTCTTCTTCTCGAGCCAGGCATCTAAGTGCTCAAAGAGATGCATAGCAGGCCCTCCCAGCGCCTTCACAGCTTTCTTGGCCGGCCATATGCCCTTTTCCTGCAAACCCATGAAGTTGACCCGTATACCCGTGTCTCCTCCCTCAGCCACCTTGATGACCATGTCGAAAGAATAAATGTCATGGCCATAGAAGGAGCCTTCCTTAACATGGTGACGGACGTACTCGTCGGGAGGGCTGTCGTCCAGAGACCATTTCAACACATGGGCATCGAATGCAATGACAGTCCATATAAGGCCGGGATGCGATATGGTAAGAGTGAGATTTCTCGTTCCGGGAAGCAAATTCTCAGTGTGTTCCGTGGCCGCGATTATGAACGCTTGGTCGTTACTCCACGGGGAGACATATCCGGGAGTCACTGCTAAAGGTACCTTGTAAGGTTTTAGGAACTAGGAAAATGTGATCGTTTAGAGCATGAAATCATCGTTAGAAAATAAAAAGAGCGCACAGCAGAGAATGGATAAAGCGAATCCCAATCACTATTGTAGTCGTCCATAACGACGGGCACAGGATCAATTGAAGTCGTTCCGAATTCTTGGATTATATCGTGTACGAGCTGCTCGAAACCAGGTGCACCATCTGCGGTGGCAATATTAAGGTGATGTTCTTGCGTCGTAATCTGCACAGAATGGATTTTCAGCAGTTGCATGCCGTGGAAACGGATAGAGACTGACGTTCTCTGAATGCAAAATAAATAACCTTTTTTGATGCATTTGATCAAAGGGCGCTAGTGTAGCAAAGAAGCTGACCACTACAGTCATGATAATGCTTAGGAAAACGATGCCTCTAAGTAGCGCACGGCGTCCAAACCTGTGGGTCAGAGGCAATATGAGAGGGAACGACAATCCACCAAGGGACGCAACGATTGTCGCTACAATGTTGTCTGCTGGGGCGTCCGCGCCTATACGACCTGTCTATACCGTCCAAGAAGTCAGTTCCAGACTCAGATCAGAAGGTATGTATCACATACAAGCGGGACGAACACTTCCAGAACACCAAGGAGCAAAAGTGTTCCAGTCAGGGATGGTAGCAGCGATCCAAGTCCGTAAGCCCACAATGAAAGTTGATGACCGGAAGGTGCGAAGAGCGAATTAAGTGCCAGGACAATAAATAAAGGTAGAGCTGCCAAAAAGAAGATAGCCGCTGAACCAATATTGACGAGTTGGATTCCAACAGCCAAGAAAGCTTGGATCAAGAGGAGAGCAGTGAACACGGATTGTTCATGTACTTCGCCCACAAGATACTGAGAAACCATAACACCTTGACAGAAGTGAGTCAGAAAATCGAGATTGAATCTTCGCAACGGAGATGATCTTACCGAGAAGCGCGGCTGGTCCATACAGGCCAACAGGTGCCATTGGGTCTTTGAACCAACTCATACCCTTGTTCAAAACACTCTTCATGATTACGGCAACAACATTTGGGACAAGCAAGGTGCCAGTCATACCAGAAATAACGGCGACAGTACCTTTGCCTTGTTCTTTCCAAAACCCATGTCCATTCTTCAGCGCTGGAGCGGGATCGACGAAGGTGCCACGAACAAGGAAAAAGGAGAAGGTAAAGAGGACGGTATACAGGACTTTGGCGGTAGTGAACGAGTACATGAAGAACGTAGGGCCGACATGAGCGAAAAATACAGTCGTGGGGCGGGAATAACCTGCGGTCAAGCTCGCAAGAGGGGATTTCTTGGAAGACAGATATCTAAGAAGGGCAAGGGTGTTTTCGGCCATGTGCTTTTGAATGCACTGTAAGATTTCAGTGTATATCGTATGAAAGCATTGACCAACCTGTGCGGTACCTGGCTGAATGTTTTCGACAAGATCCTGCGACGACGAAAATTAATTATATGTAAAACAACGCAAATGCGAAAGCTACTTTTCGCATGTGGTATAGATAGCTATTGCCGACAACGGCCATCTATATGAAATTCGTGTTCTGATGGGGCGTTGCAATGCAGAAGAACATTCAAAATTACGTACATCAAGGCCGGTGACATTGAGGTACTGTTCGAATTGACGGAAATCGGTACTGCATCTCCAGTGAGCGCTCTTCTCATAAACCCAGTACAATCTAAACATACTCTGATAGAATGATACCCGAGCTGAAGATATCATTGGCAAATATTGTCCCGTAAGGCCTGGTATTGAATGTCAATGACGTTCTAACCTCAAGTTTGTTTCATCGTACCTCGGAACATGTGAATAAGCTTCAATCATTTGTTCTGAAGTTGCTTGAAACAGAATTTCTCTGCCAGTTGTACCGGCGGCTGAAAGATGATAAATTACTACTTTCCTGATAATCTTAAACGGTCAACTCTCACCTTCGAGATTGACAACGGCGCGAACCCTTTCATAGAGTTTAGCACAACGTAAACTAAAAGCGTAGCTGATTATTACGTGTTTGCGATAGGATGCTGAGTGGAGAATAGATGCGATCCATCCTGTAAAGATTCTTCGGCATGATTGAACACTGGGCACATAGGCCAGTCAATTCGCGTTTCGCCGGAGAACCATAGAACATACAAAAGATAATGGCGTGTTTGGGAGTCCATTTGGGCGTCTCGACCAAAACACGCATGCAATCTAACATAACACCAACGGGCAGCGCGTCATCGGCGGCACCAGGACTGGGAAGAGTACTATCGAGATGTGCATTGACAAGGACTGCGTGTTCTTTGCCTTCAGGTGTGCCGTCCGAAATGCGCACTATGATGTTGCTCAGGTTGACGTAGGTTTTATACAAACGTTTGCCCATCATATCGAAGCTTCTCCAGATGTCAGCTTGAAGAGTGAGAGAAAGAATATATAAGTCATGCATACCGATGGTTCCCACTGCCCTCTTGGCGCCATACCTCGCATTCTATTTTCCTTCCAGTCCTGTTAATTCTTTCGCAATTTCGCTGAACCTGTTCCGCCGCCTCTATCATCCATTTATCCGCTAAAGAGTGCTCATATGTCCCAACGGTTCGGTATCCAATGCCTTCCGAAAGGTGTTTAGCAACTCCAAGGATACGCTCCTCCGAGATTTGTGGGAGTTTGGTGACAGGATTTGTGCTGCAATATATAGGGATTAATATTCGTGCGCAAAGCTATAGAGTTAAGCCTTACAGTGCAGACAAAGGTTCTGGCATCTCTAAATTACTATTGAGTTAATATGTGACTGCAGACTCTGGTCAAGGCCTTACTAAAATGTTGAAGGTATGCCAACCAAGGACCAGCAAGAAGAACAGGCGTCAGAGTCATCAGAGAGCGCCATGGTCCCCAGCGCCTGGCAGAAGACATTTCAGACTTCCAAATAATGTACCACAAAGTCCGCCTCAGCTATGTGGAAAGTCGACTTTTGATGTGGAGGTTGAATACTAGTCAGATCTGTTTATGAGTCAGTCAGCAATGCAACTTGACGTAGCTGAGCTGTTGAAACAATAACGTAGACCAGACTTAGAAGGTGATGGACGAAGAAAGGCAGGGGTACGCAGTGTAGTAATTAGACAGCGCAACACATTTCAGGAATCAGGCGCGTTCAAAAGCCTTACGTAACGCGTCTCGCGAGGCGCCTGATACGCCCAAGGATACAAACAGGGTGACGGATCGGTGACGGACATTGGCAGTGGCAATTTCGCGGATTCAACCCAAAATCCATAATCCAATATGTACTAACAAAAGTCTCCAGTCCAATCCTCAATGTATATTCAGCAGGCTAACATAAATAAAACTCGGTTTTGTAGCTCAATTTAACTGGTATCATGATGTCGAATTGAATAACTTATTTAACGTTGACTTAATGAGTTCCGCCCCAAGTTCAAACTTTTTCAGAGCTTTCAAATCTAATATAGACCATGTGTTTCTGTAGCTGTCGGAGCTGAACTCCTTCAGCTGCCGACCAAGTCTAGATGCTATTCTGCGTGAAGCCGTGCAACTGAAAACATGAAAGTCGTAGCCCGTATGATGAATACCAATGCGAGTAAGGGATGAAAGAGGCTCACCCATGTTGTATGCGTGCAAAAACATGAGCACACACCTTCATAGAAAAGCTAATGACGTTGATCAGGGCGCACAGGAGTTGCTCGATTCTCGTCATAGGCGATGAATACCTTTTTTGATGATGAACATCCTCAATTTTTGGTGAACTTGAGACTTTGTCAAATCTAGATATTTCCGTAAATACTCGGGAATGTTGCTCTGTGAAAACAAGTTGGATCTGTTGAATTAGATGCCCCTTGAACTTGTTGAAACACTCTATTTGGGTATGTCATCTTAAGGAGGATGTGGAGGCCATGAACACGGTCGATTCTAGTGCTCGGTGCTGGAAAACAAGACATCAATAGATGGGGAGCGGTAGATGAAGGACGGGATGTAGAAGATTTCGAAAAGAAGCCATAATCAACTGCTGGAAAAGATACCTGAAATATTTCTTGTCTGTAGTGCATGTCAGTTAGGTTTTTTTGAAATGCGTAGCCGATGCTCGAAATCTGATTTGTTTGTACATACATACTCTTACACTGCATTAGGAAACACATTAACAAAACCGATCACTAGAAAAGTCTGAATTGGAAAACGATTCCGTAAAGAAAGTTAATGTGTGCGTACCTCTTGAGTTTTGCCCGTCGATCAAGCATTGCTTCCGATAAGCGACCCTCTTTTCGGGCGCGTTTGAGCTAAGCAAATGGAAAATAAGTTGCTAAAAAAACAAAGGATGCTAAATATCTTACATCTTTTTTATCCTCTGAGGAGACAATCGATTTTCCAGCACCCCATGCTTGATAGATACGACTGAGATATTGTATGAGTGGGATGTATACTATCTAAAAGGATAATGTAATGTGCTCACTTTGTGCTGGATTCATCGATAGGAGGCGCTGTTAAACCATCCTTCCTCTTTTTTTCCTCTTCTGTGGCTTCTTTTTTGTACTTGTATTGTATCTTCACCCAGAACCTTTCGGCAAAGCCCACTTCTTCACTATCGCCCCGCAGCTGAAGAGTCCCGCCAGCGGCCTCGTCAATTCCAAGGTATTTCTCGTATACATTTATGAAGGCAACCATGCCATCTGGGAGAACGACCGGTGTCCATTCTTCTTGCGGGCCTCGTGCATCCCTGTCGGCGGACACAAGGCCGTGTGCATCACAAGAAAGGAATTTTCCCTCCCCAGTACCAGTTCGAAGATTGACAGTACTTGTTCCGGATATTCGCGTGATGACCCAAACCTGAGATACATCGGTCGGTGTGCGGTCAAGGACGTTGATAGGTTCACCATCTTCCGTTTTGTCCTTGTCGAGAGATGATAAAGCAAGCCGATTTGTAGTGGAATTATAGTTGATAGAAATTGGAGAGGGATCAGAAGGGTGTACAATGAATGTAGGACCACGTAGTTCATTGACACTCTCGGGCAGAACCCATGCCTCGGGATCCCTGTCCGAATCAAGTCGCCTCTTGCTGCCGCTCCCCACTGAGTCGTCACCAGGCTCTCTTTTTCTTTTCTTCTTAGATTTTTCGCCCTTAAATTTCAACTTGGTGGGCCTAATTTTGTCAGACATCGTAGAAAGGGGAATGAGAAGCGACGAAATCAGGGGTACGAGAAGTGGTATACTGCTTTAAGTTTGAGGTGAGTCAGAGTCGTGACACTAGGGGTGTCACATGACAAATCATAATTAGCCGTGGGAAGCATCTCCGCAAACGGAATCACCACATTGCCCTCCTCATAGGCCTCGCCGACCTCAAGACACCCTCCGACAAAATGAAGTTCAACGCCGGTGCGTAATGCTCGCTACATGGATTCCTAGGCCATATCGTCCATGTCAAACTTTCTCGAGCGATTTCCGTGAAGATTTGGGTTGGATGGATTTTTGGACTTGTGGATGACGGATTGGATTGGGAACGAAAGGCACTGACTGATTGCACATACAGACGTCTCCTCCTCGCGGCGCAAGTCGCGCAAGGCCCACTTCGCGGCTCCTTCTTCAATCCGCCGCAAAATCATGTCCTCGGCGCTTTCTAAAGAACTTCGCAGCAAGCACAACGTGAGGATCATGTTAAAGGACATGACGAGTCCATCTAATTAGTTTCATTAGGCTCGCTCGCTGCCTATTCGCAAGGATGACGAAGTCCGCATCGTCCGAGGCAAGTACAAGGGACGTGAGGGCAAAGTGACCCAGGTGTACCGCAAGAAATGGGTTATCCACGTTGACCGTGTGCAAAGGGACAAGTCGAACGGTGCAACCTCCCCCATTGGTATTCACCCTAGCAATGTCGTTATCACTACCATCAAGCTGGATACGGACCGGTATGTTCACTTTACGTCGATATGCTCAGCGCAGCTCAACGCATTGGCAGACGGGCAATCTTGGAGAGGAAAAACAGAAGCAAGGAGGCGAAAGCCGATGTTGAGATGGTCGAGGTATGTATAATTGCCTTCAACCAGAAATTTGGAACTTATCATATTCTCAGTAAACTCCTCGATACAATACTTATGCTATGCTCGTTTCACTTCCCTTTTACACCCCATGTACCTACAGACGAAAATGTGACGGCATGTGTTCTTGACCATCTTGTACATAAAATGCAGGACTCCCTCTTGGACAATATGCCCTTATGATTGTTCTCTCTAGCCAACCGAATTTCGTTGGGCAGGACAGTCAGAACAGTTTGCGGTGCGCTCATATCTTGTTGTTCTAACTTCGGCCGGTCATAAAAAATATACATGTCGGTATATGCTCTAAGGAACCATTTCCAACATTTCTTTTCAAGTTCCACTCCAGATTGCATTTCAACATGGGCCGTTGATAAAACTTTCCGAGAACATATTTGTGCACACGAATTCGGAAGAATGTTGCTTGCTTCGTAGACCACCATGTTAGAAGATAATATCCTCATCCTTTCCGCTGAGTAGATCTGTGGCCACCTCTGATGATTTCTCTGCCTCGGCTGCAATCTGCAGTGCCTCAACTGCTTCGTTGTCGATCTGGACTTGTTTTTCCGCTTCTCGAATGGCGGTATCTCGCTTCTTCTTCCCTTGTACCTTTTTCAATCTGCAGGTTGACTCATAAGGGCAATGTGGGATAAAAGAATGCTGAGACAAACCTAAAGAATTCTTCACGATCCATTTCGTCTAGCTCGCTCATAATGTACTTGATAGTGTTCTCCAATCGAGGCATTATGACGTGTTCAATTGCATTGACTCGGCGGTTTGTTGCACGGATGACTTCATCTAAGATGGTAAATGCGGTCTGCAGCGAGGCGAGTTCGACAAGAGTCTCAATTGCCTTTGCATATACTTCCTTTGCTTTCATGATCTGTTGGCCTCCTCTTCCCAAGCCAGTAAGATTGAAGTCTTGAATTGTATAGATCAGTCTCTGTAGCTCATAGCCCAACATCCATGAAGAGCAACACACCAGACCCAGCTGTCCTGTCGACTTCGAATGCGGGCAGAACTACGCCAGATACATTCTCCTGCTTCGCTTTCACTCTGAATGTCGCCTGCTTGGCTTGTTCCTGAACAAGATATGCGATATCTCCTGTTGCGTATGTAACTTCTGCCATGGAGAACGACGCAAGTTGCATCACTCGGCCCATTTTTCTCTTCGCCTAATGCTGATACGATCGGCAAATATTGCGAAGGAAGATGAAGTGTGGGACATACCTCATCAACTTTCCTCAGAATTGCTCGAAACCTGGTCGTCAATGCATCTCGCTTTTTAGCAAGGAGGGAATGGCCGGTTTGAGCACCTTTCAGGCGCAGTTTGGTATTTGTGAGGGCCATGCGCGTTGCGAAGACATTCTCGCGGGGACCCGTACCAGACATGACGGCGACGGAATTGGAGGACAAGCTCGAGGCCGCTATGCATATAGGATTTCTAATTACAGTTGTCTTGGTCCAGTGTCACACAATACATATATAAAAAATTTAATTATATAAATTATGTGGGGGCATAGCTCAGCTGGGAGAGCAGTAGACTGAAGTTCTAAAGGTCCTGCGTTCGATCCGCGGTGCCCCCATATTTTTTGGGTTAATTTCTTGTTGGCCTTCATTCAAGAATCAGGAGCGTAGCTGTATGGCCAACGGTATAATGTATTTACCCTAAGTCCCATATTCGACGAACGTTGAGCTTGACAAGTCCATGTTACCTCCATCAATATATGCATTTGAACGATAATAACAAGTAACTAAATCTTGGGCCGACCTCATGCAATGGTATACTTTCCATAATTTTTCTCCGGGTCAAACACCTAGGTATGTTACGTGAGCTTGCGTGTAGAGTTCGTTATACGCGAGAAAAAAATTCGAACCTCCCATCGAGATGCTGGAAAAATATGTTTATTTCTCTGATAATAGCTCCGTTCGACGACTTTCCCTGCGTGTGACTCGTCTTTTTCCTTGGTCGCATCCGCAAGCAGGCGGACATCGTCATGGACGTCAAAATTGAACAAAGGCCCGGATTTTCCACGCGCTTTGTTGACAATGAAGTCGTAAAATGTGTAATGCTAATACAGAAAAACAGTCAGCACTAAACCATCATAGAATAAGACATGGCGTACGTGGGGTATGATTAAGTCCTCCTGAGGCCTTGTCAATGAATTGCAGAAACTTATAGCTTAATAACAATCATACCTTTACATACATAAGGTTATCCACGCTCACTCCACGGAGTTCAGGGAACTGGGCTCGACATTTTTCAAGAAAGCACCCAATGTCATCGCCCTTCTTGCACTGTATCAGGTCGAATAGGTTGGGTATGTATATCGGACGTGAAATCAAAACGTACCATAACACTTTTACGATGGCCACTTCCATCCCAAAACGAATATACAACTTCAATTTCTTCTTTTTTGCTACTCTCTTGTTTTGCGAGCCACTCTAGTCGCAAACGTTCTCTCTCCTTGCGTTCAGCTTCTTCGCGCTCTCTATCTGGAAGGAAGGAAGTGTCCACATTGGGATTCTTCTTCAATTTTTTGTTCTTCTTTGCAGCAGCAGAAGTATCTGCATCGCCGTCTAGGTCGCCGTCCTCGTCCTCCTCATCTGTGAGTGCGAAAGACAACGTAGCTTTGGCAGCCTTCTTGCGCTTTTTGGCCTTCTTTGCGTCTTCTCTAAACAAATTCTCCACATTCTATGAGCCATCTTCTCTTCTAAAGCTTGAAAATAACGACAGATCCAGAAATAAAACATACTTTAAGTCGTTTGACTGGGCTGCCTCCCTAGCTTTGGCCTCTTCCAATTCTTTGCGCCGTTGTTGGAACTCCTCTAGACGGACGAGTCCAACGGTATGGTTCTTTAGGGATTCTTCCATGGAGTCATTTTGTCCAACAAAACGATTCGCAGAGGGCCGAGCTTTCTCGGTTTCGCTTATGAGTGTTTGCTTTTGGCGCTCAAAGTCTTCTCGCATTTGCGTGCGTTGTTTAGCGAGAGCATCTTCGCGTCGACCTTCGGGTTTGTTATTGGACATATTGGCGCAATGGGTTTCGGGGTCAAAGGGAGTTACAGTACAAACTCTACTTGTTGAGTGTCGGACCTTGAAATCCAAATGAGAGCCCGATCACGAGATACTTTCTGTTTCACCAGATTCCAGTGCCATTGGCCGATTCCTTCCAACCCTCCTGGTGTCCAGATGGTGCATATTCTAGGAATCAATCTGCCAAATGGGGCGCTAGTAAAGGTAAGTGGCCCCTGTCCGTCTGTGTTTCCGAGGATGAAGTTCAAAACTCCAGCGGGCTTTGACGTCCATTTACGGTGTTGGTCCTCATACTGCAAGGCGTCTATGTGCGCGATTACAAGTTCACGATCAATGCAAAGTTTCAGACCTTTCGCCATTTCAAGTGACTTCGTTGGCATCCTTCCTATCTTCACCAGCGACCGCACCACCTTTACCACGGTTCCCGCTTGCCAGACTCGATTATGTACCTCCGCCTCCCTCCGTTTCGTCAAAGGAATTAATGGAGACATTCATGGAGAATTTCAAGAAGAAAGCAGTAAAGAACGCTGATCCATTAAAGAACCTCAAAATCGAGTCCGAGCTACGGAGAGAGGTTCGGGAGAATATTGCTCACCAACGGATGATTGGAAGCTACGTCGGAAGGAGACACGCTATGCATCTTCCAGTCAGAGGTCAAAACACACAAAACAACGCGAAGACTGCGAAAAAGCTCAACAGGCTGGACCGCTATTAGTTGGCCAATGTATCCATTACCAATACATAAATACCACTTGTTAGAAAGTTGTTTCATGCCTCGCATTCAGAAAAATCATCTATTGTAGTATTGCATTCATCATGAATTCTTGATGGTGACACTGCGATGCCCGCATTATAAGTATTCAAAGACTCTATAAACAGATATCATTATGCCATACGTACTAATGTGAATGTGTGGAAAAAATGCATTTCGTCACCGTTCAATAAAGTAGTAGAAATTATATTACTTATATCGTGACATCACGCGCCTTGTAATTTCGCTCTCGACCACCTCAACTCAATATCTTTTATACACCTCATCAATGGCTACAAGCAGTAAACAATACAAAAATATTGGTGAAGAACTTTGGAAAGGAAGGACGGAGAAGATCGTGAGTATTTCCGTTGCGAAAACGATCGCCAAATGACTTCCACAATTCCAGAATGCAGAGCTATTCGCGCTTACATATGGTGCTCTTGTCGTCCAACTCATACAAGATTATGAAGACTACGAAGAAGTCAACAAACAGCTTGAGAAAATGGGTTACAACATTGGAACTAGATTGATAGAGGATTTCCTCGCAAAATCTAGCCTACCTAGGTGCTCAGATTTTAGGGAGGTCGGCGAAGTCATAGCAAAGGTAGCCCGTGTTCGCCTTGTCTATTTCCAAAGCTAATGAACAAAACAGGTTGGATTCAAAATATTTCTGAATATCACACCAACGGTAACACATGGTGGGCCTCCATCTTCACCAAGTCGGCCTACCAGCGGTGGGCCATCGATTTCCCAAGCTTCTGCGGGGTCTACTTTCAATCTAATACTAGACGAAAATCCACTTGCCGAATTTGTGGAACTTCCTGAGGAAGTTCTAGAGGGTGGTCTATGGTTCAGCAATGTATTGTGTGGAGTGCTTAGGGGAGCGCTAGAGATGGTGGGTTCTTCCAGCCTTTTCAGATATGATCGGCTTTCTGGAATCCATTTTCACAGGTGCAACTACAAGTACAGGCAGAATTCATCTCAGACGTCCTACGAGGAGACGAAAACACGGAAATTCGCGTGAAATTGGTGAAATATTTGGAAGAAGAGGTTCCGATCGGAGACGATTAAGAAGTCATTGGAGTTTTCCGAGCCTGTGTATTATCCATTTTCAAGCTGTAACTTATGTGCTGAGCTGTAAGAATATCGTGGTTCCTCTACCCCCACACATAAGAAGATTACTGTCAAGTGCAGATGTACTAGTCTACTTGAGAATGTTACTGCTCAAAAAACGCTGATCATGATCAGCCTAAAATAGGTTCGCTGCTTTTGCTTTGCAGTATCCTCTCACCACTCTAGCCTCTACATATCACCCCGAGCCTTGTCGCAAGCACTTGTTCACGATGTCACGGCCGGAACTTCAAGCACCGCCAGAGATCGTAAGATACTTTTCTTTCCTTTACAGACAGCCCTAATATCCGTCTCAAAAGTATTATGGCGACACGGAAGCGAAAAAATACACTCAAAAGTGCGTCTTTCCCTATGCGCAGATTCAATGGCCACGAATAAGTCTATTCAAATAGCACGCGCAATCAGCAAATCCAAGCCGACATGACCTATAGGGCCTTAGAGCTTCTAGCTTTACCTCCAGACCAACCAGCATACATACTCGATATTGGATGTGGATCAGGGCTGTCTGGTGAAATTTTGGACGAAGAAGGCTATATTTGGGCTGGTGTCGACATTGCTCCAAGCATGCTCGGTACGTCTTGACGAACCACACGTTGAAACACAGCACGTTTTATTATATACCATTATCAAGAGATTGCTTTGGAAAGAGAGGTCGAAGGCGATCTTTTCCTCCAAGATATCGGCCAAGGCTTCGGTTTCCGACCAGGAAGCTTCGACGCTGCTATAAGGTTCGAATGAGGTCTTCCTCCTTATCGGCCTATCTGATCGTTTTTAGTATATCTGTCATTCAATGGCTTCTAAACGCTGAAACTTCGCACCCTACATCCTCGCCCCCACATCGTTTGCAACGCTTTTTCACCACGTTGCACTCAGCCTTGCGAAACCCGTCACGCGCTGTTTTGCAATTCTATCCCTCGTCCGATGATCAAATACAGCTGATAACGACAATAGCCCAGAAAGCTGGTTTTGGTGGAGGTATCGTAGTGGATTACCCAAATTCTAAAAAGGCCAAAAAGGTCTTCCTTTGCTTATTCGTTGGAGGCGGCGGAGCTCAGCAAATGCCTCAAGGACTGGAAGGGGAGGAAGAAGACGATAGCAAAGCACGATTTGAGCGCCGAAGGGAGCGTGAAAAAGCCAAAGCCAAACATGGGAAGCGAAAAAACATCAAAGACAGGGATTGGATTCTTAAAAAGAAAGAGGTAATGATTTTATTTGTTTTGTGGCCTGCACAATGTTAACATTTTGGTATCCAAGCTTTATCGAAAACGCGGTAAAGAGGGTGTACCTAAAGACTCCAAATATACCGGCCGCAAAAGGAAGGCTGTTTTCTAGCGCATGTTCCTGGTGTACGTATTTTGGGAGGTGTCTCGTGTATTCATATACACGATTTTTTATATTGATATAGAGCCGCTCAATTAAAATTGTCCGTCGCTATCATGTGAGTTTAGAGATAAACAAGTCGCGACATTTTGTAACAGCTTCCTCTACACCGTGACGTATGAAAAAGCCTTGCAACGCGGCCATGCTGACTCTTCGGCCATTGTCCATTTCCTCTTGGACAATGGCAGCCATTGTTTCGGAGAGCCCCTTTACTTTGACCTCCTGCGAACCATTGCCACCATAGAATCGATTGAAGAGAATTGAAGCTTGCTCCGGTGATGCATCATCGATCCTTTCGATGAGGTCAACCCGACCAGGTCGAATTAAGGCAGGATCCAGTTTTTTGACGTGGTTTGTGGTCATGAATATGAGACGTTCTTCTCCAGAGGCCACACCGTCCAGGGCGTTCAAAAATCCCGAAAAAGTGACAGAAGATTGATATCTGCGTTCACACTTCTGTGTCAGAAACGATTCTGATAGATATACGGCGTTTATGAGACTTACCCGTCTTCGCTTGTTTGCACTCGCTTGTTAAAAGCTGCATCTATGTCTTCTATAAGTATAAAGCTTCGTTCAGGCGCATTTGACAACAGGTGGAAAAGTTTGTCATCAGCAAGGCCCCGCTCGGATAAATTCAGAACACAGATGTCGTATGAGAGCGATCCCGCCAATGCCTGAATGAAGGATGTCTTCCCAGATCCAGGAGGTCCATGAAGCAAGTAACCACGACGGTAAGGTATACCTACAAGCCAAGATAAACACGCGAAATAAACGAAAATGATTAGAGATACAGACCTCTATCTGCATACCATTGTCGTCTTTCCAAAAACGATTTAATATCATGCTCGATATTTTCTGCCAACCCTGGTGCTAAAACAACGCTTTGTAAAGGGCGCTTTAGGCGTGGTTGGCCGAAAGGTCTCCATTCGATTCCCCAAGCGGTATGAATAACGAGTTTGCCTTCTTGACCCCGCATTGCCAAGTCGCGAGCTTCACCGAGTAAAGTAGGGAAAAGCTTTCTGTCTCGAGATAAGGTAGTCAATGTTACTGTTTCCCAAGGGGTACCCGACATAAGTTGCATGGACCGTGTTTCACGTTCCCGTTTAACCTGGCCCAGCGTATTATTTTCGAATCCCAACATACAAAAGTTGAGCGGTGCACACCTGCATCCAGGCGCCGTTATATTGAATGTAATGAACGCCAGGGCCGGCGACTAGTTTGAATAGAGCAGACGAGCTACCATTTTTTCTCTGCTCCACCGTTGTTTCGACGCTAAGTTGATGGCTTCGTGTGAAGGGGCCAAGCACCCTCGATTTCTGGGCCTGTAAGCGTGTTTGGTGCGACATCCACGAGAGGAACCACTCATAGGCCTTGTCCTTGTTGTTGATTTCCAAAGTTACTAGCATCCGTCGGCGCAATACAGATGTTCCAAGCACGACACCCTGCCGTAGGGCAGTAAGACCAACCCCCAGTGCCTATAACCGGTAAACTCTTCTGGATTACAACTTTTACGATGAAGAGACTCACCATCAGGCCAAATCCCGCTTGGAAGTATGGGCTGCACTCAGTAAAAGCTCAGTCGCAAAATTTCTTCCAATTGACCGATATTACACGCACTTATCATTTAAAAAATTGGACAGGAAAAACGGTGTAGTTCCGGAGGCTGAAGTCACGCTTTGCTCGAGAGAAGTGGAAGGAAGCCCTACCGAGCTTACTGAAGGTGCAGTAACGGAGTCTGGCAACATGAACCTAGCAAACAAACGCGTGGCGACCAGCGCTAGTTGTGTATAGGAGACACAGTTGAACTGGAATAAATGTCTCAGGCGAAGACACGCTTCAAGTTATATTTTATTTTGCCTTTTTGGGACGCGACCTCACTGTTTGTCCCGACAAATAAAGACATTGTTCAATCTTGCCTCTTGCTACCATGCGCTCCTCAACCGTAACGGACGCGTTTTCTGTGCTGGGGCTCCAAGAGGTATCTTTCTTTCTCTTCGATATTGCTCCCCGCTCAGTCGTGCCATAGGGTTCATCTTTGGACCTCGTGAAAACGACATACAGACAGGTCTGCATCTTGTCTGCCGTCATTACTTTTCTCATTTTCTCATGCCAATCCTTCAGATCGCCCTGCGCATCCACCCAGACAAGAATCCAGATAATCCTGCAGCTACAGCAGAGTTTCAACGTGTCAGCGAAGCCTATAGTGTGCTCATGAAACACTTGGACCAGTCTTCCAAATCATCGGGTGGCTTTCGTCCAAGTCCGCAATATAGTGGTTTCTCAGGCCATAGCTTCTACGGATATAATCATTCAGACGATGATGATGATGATGATGATTACGACTACTATGAGGACGAATTTGATTCAGACGATGACATTGCTTTTTACTTGTACGCGCGACCTCCTCCTGTCCATAGGATGTGCTAATATACACGCAGATGGCTTTTCCAGGAAATGATGAACCGCGGAAGATCAGGAGGAGGTCCTCAATATCGGCGAGCAGATCATCGTAAGTTCTTTTTGCCAGAGTCTCGTCCTGCTAATATCAGTGCCACTGTGGCAGGTACTCCTCGTCAAGAAAAGCCCGAATCTCCAGAGCAGTTCCAAGAGCGTGTACGTCGCACCCGGGAAGAACAAACTGCTGCTCACGAACGTCGGAAGCGTGAAGACGCAGCTCGTAAAGCAAGAGCCGCTCGTGAAAAAGAACAAGGTCAATCTTTATTAGAACCTAGAAAATCATGCGATTCCTGACACTTGTCTGTATAGAACGACTGGAGGCCGAGAAGCGCCAAAAGGATAAAATCGAGTCAAAAAAGGTTCAGGCAAATGCTGCTCGCAAGTTTGCAGAAGACAAAGCGAGGCAGATGTTACGTAAAGCACAAGACGCACGTTCTGTTGTGTTTGCAGCCGCTCGCGCAGGCGAAGCAGATAAAGTCAAGAAAGGCATCTGGGAAAATTCCGTCGACGCTGCAGGTGGGGAAATCAAGCCCAACTGCGCAGCCTTTGCCCGAAACAAACCTCAAGATCTCTATGAAACGCTTCTTCACATTGCCACCAAAAATAATGATGTCGATCTTATTAACTGGCTAGACTTGCACAGTAAGTTCTTTCTCTTTTCACAGATGGCCATCGAGTAATTTGAGCTGATCAAATTGCTTAGATGCTGACCCTGAGGAAAGAAATTCGCAACATTTGACGGCCTTCCAACTTGCCCTTCAGATGGGCCATGTGGCTATTGCTAATTATTTTTTCGAGAATTATCCTCCCGAAATATCCGACCACAAAGACATTTATGATTGCGCGAGTTGCCCAAATCTGATATCATTAGCTTTGGAATCTCACGATCCCGAACTTGTTTGGCTAATCCTCGACCGCAAACTAGCAACTTCTGATGAGACTCGCCAAGCTTGGGAGTGGGCATCATCAGAGGAAGGTCGGCAAGCTCTCGAAGGCGAGAATCCTTCCGCCTTGACCATTGAAAAGGCGGAGGATATTGTTGCTCTTTTGGAGCGTTACGGCAATATTCAAACACCCGTTGCATCAGCACCTCTGCCGGTACGAACTGCAAAAAAGGCGGCTGGCAAAATTACTTCACTCTCCCCCTCTAATAAGCCCTCACCGCCGCCCTCAACTGGATCCTACAACAACCGGCCTCGCCCTGGGCGAGGAAATGTGCGGGGCCGTGGTAGGGGTCGCGGTCGCGGTTCTTATCACTCTCCATCCCATTGATTCGTTTCTCGACTCCCCCATTTTCTGTCCAATCAACGCACACCTCATGATTTTTCAGTCTAGTTCAATACTATAATTATCGCAAGCAATTCTTGTTCTATGCATCACCATCTTCATTGTTCCATATACATCATCTTCGGTTTATAAGCTCTTTCCATCTCTCCAACTGTATATACACCATTATGAAACTTATAATAAACATTGCAATTCTCGTTGGTGGTGTTTATTGGGTGTTTATGTCGTTAATGCTACTTGACCTTGACTTGACCAGATTGTAATCAGCCTTCAAATACTGTAATATCATCTAAACATTTCTCTCCAATCATGTTTTGAGCATTCTAATCAATGAGTGTATGCTCTTAAAACTAATTCTTGACCCAGAAAATTCTGTACTTAGTATTATTGGGGCGCACCCGAGAGTACCGGGGCTTAGTCATCGTCACTGAAAACCAATATGGCCAAACAAGTGACTTCGATGGCCAACGAATCGTATTCGCGTTGTATCATTCAACACCCATAACACACCACTTCAACTTCTGAAATGGGTCGTCTAGCGGAAATGCAGCGCAAGCTGCTTGAGGTATTTCTTTCATTGCTTGATGTATAGTCGTCCTTTTGAACGCTGGGAACGTTAAACAGCAAATGATGGGCCCCGAAGCCATGGGAGTTGCGAATGCCAATCTCACATGGTCGGACGAAAAAGTCTGCAGGAATTTTTTGTGTGGGACGTGCCCGCATGCGCTTTTTACGAACACGGTGAGTTTTACACCGTTCGCTTGGTATGCTTATGTTCTGACATTGGGTTTAGAAAATGGACCTCGGCGCTTGTCCAAAATCACATACAGAGCGGCTCAAAACTGATTACATCGCAGCCAAAGAGGCAAATCCCAATGACCCCATCTTCAACCGGTTCCAAATGGAATATGAGGCCAATATATTTGCGTTTGTGGACGAGTGTGATCGAAGGATTCGTGCTGCCCATCGCCGATTGGAGAAGACCCCAGAAGAGAACGCGAAAACAACGAATCTAGTGTGTCCCCTGCACGTTTCATTTAACTTTGGACTTATTTCCGCTTGACAGATGCGAGAGATTGCTGAAATTGAACTTGCTATACAAGGAGGGACGGAGAAGATTGAGACTTTAGGTGGGAAGGACGTGTTGAAGCTAATCGTGAATATTCGCTTACCGTGCATGCATTGCAGGGGAGCAAGGGAAGGTGGACGAGTCCATGCGTGAAATGGCGGCTATCGAAGCTTTGAAGAGCGAAAAGGCCGACAAAGAGGTGCGTTCGGCTTCTTCAAGTCTTGGAAACGACGGTTTGCTAACATGGTCACGATTATAGCGCGAACTGCAACAACTGACGGATACGTCGGGTGCCTCGGGCCACCAAAAGCTACGTGTGTGCGATGTATGTGGTGCATACCTATCTGTGCTGGACTCGGACCGTCGTCTAGCGGACCATTTCGGCGGAAAGGTAAGTTCAGAAGCTTTGCTTCATATGGCATGCGCAGATGTGACTATATGCTATTGTGTGCGATTTCTGACGGGGATCGTGACCCTAGATGCATTTGGGATACCACGAACTCCGAAACATGCTTTCAAAGTTCAAGGAAGAGCGTGAAAAACGAAAGATGGCACCACCACCGAGCACGACGCCATCTGGGGCCACGCCAGGAGCGGGTCCTCCACGCTCTGGGGGCGACTACCGCGCACCGCGAGGCGGGGACGACTACCGCGACCGGGGAGAGCGCGAACGATTTGAGCGGGGAGGGTCACGGTACGAGTAAGTGTGGACACATCGTGTTGTCCTCGTTTTTGGACTGATCCGGTTAAGTAGCGACAGAAGGAGGGATCGAGAGCGGTCAAGAAGTCCTGGACGTCGTCGGTTCTGATGAGATTGGTAGGAATCAGACGATAGGATTGTACATAGTAGTTGGCACATGATGTATTGGCTCGATGTTATCTATATCGATTGTGTGACGGGAGTGTGACGGGATATGCAGGAGGAGGGAGGACGTCTTTCTCCCGTCTCCCATCTCCGCACGTGCTGTCTGCAAGAGATCGCTGTGCCATGGATCCCTACGACCAGGACGCCCCCATGGACACGTCCCCCACCGACATCCCCAGCGCCTTTCCCCTCTACAACAACGACCGCATCCTCTTCCTCAACGATGACCATGCCCCCGCCCAGATGCACGTCTTCCCCATCGACGACATGGCGCAGACCCAGATGCTTCCCCCAGTCACCAACTTCATGGACATTGCATCCCTCATAGACCCCTATGCCCTTGCCCAGCTCCCCGACAACGTCGACCTCTCCCCAGCAACGCGCACCCACTCCGCGTCCCCCCCACAATCCCAGATCCCGTCGCCGTCCATACACGGAACATCCTCTTCATATGCCGCAGGTGTAACGTCGTCTCTCGAATCTGCCCTCCACCATACAGGCCGCAGTCGTGCAAACACTTCCCTGTCACCTCCATCCTCATTCCCATCGCTTTCGCCTCCCAATTTGCAGGCAACAGAGCCCGACTTTCCGCCTTCTTTGCCCAGTACAAGCTCTCTCGAAGAGTCGGTGTCGCAAACACAGCCTCAGACGGTTATTGGCAAGATGCTGAAAAAGTGAGTTCTTTCTATCGGTTGCTCATCTTATTGTTCACTGACCGGTACTAGTATTGCAATAACAGCTATTGATGCTGGTGAAAAGTTTGAGAACAGTCCCGGTCTCGACCAGTCTAACAAAGTCGGCGAATTGAGGGATCGCATAATGCAGGTGTTGAACATGCTGTCGTCATTGACAATGGAGAAAGATACGTCTTCTTATAATCCATCGATTCCTGTGATGTCGGGCATTGTAACGGAACAAGCTATACCGAATTTGCCTACGAGTGTTCCCTCAGTGGAACCTGTACCCGCTGTGGATCCAATCCATCTTTCAGTTTCCGAGTCGCGGAAACGCTGTGCGTCTGAGCTTGAAGAACATCGTACTGTCAAAGCTTTGAAGCGAGAGCCTCAAGATGATGCACCTTTGACTTTGAGTATTCAAGAAGCGCCCATCATTCCACCTATTCCATACCCCGCTATCCCCCAAACCGTGAATCCTTTTGCACCTATAACTTCGCCCTTGGCGGCTATTCCTCCATCACAACCGCCTTCGCGTCCTCCCACTCCGCCTTCTAATTTTGCAGCCAACAACTCTTTTGGTGTCGTTAAACCAACTATACCGAAAACTTCATCATTCTCTGCGTTTGCCTCTCTTCCTCCTGTGGCTACTCCTTTGCTTATCCATTCTACTTCTGTGCCCATCCCTCCTGCTGCTGTGCCACCCGCGTTCCACCATGCGCCATGGTCCGATCCTGGTCCTAGCGGGCCTTCAAGACATCATCACTCTCTTTCGGCTGGTGCAATCAGCGGGCCTCCCGTAGTCCCGCCGACTGTTGCATCACAATATCCTGCTGCAATGATACAGAACGCTCTGCCTCAGCCACCTCACTCCGTTCCCTCAAATGCCGCCTCCTCGACGTTGAGCCATCCTATTGGGAGAATGTCACGCTCTGGGTCAGTCAACGGCATGACCGGGTTTAGAAATGCATATGCCGCATTTCCTTACGGCGATCTTTACTCCGACCCATCTAACTCCTGGCATCCTGATAAAGCATCCAGCACTTCCTCTCGTGCTGGCCAATCGAGTTGGCACACGACGAGCTCGGAAGTCGCCAATCCTTCTAGGAAATTCACCATTTCTGGACATTCTGCACCAAGCACAACGCAGAATTCACCCAGTGATGACGAAGATGATGACGAGGACTCTGATTCAGATGAGAGCATCTCTGGCAAAACAGTCGCACACCATGTGAGAAAATTTGTCTGATATATTTGTCTGACAATTGATGTTCATTAAACAAACTTCTTTTTTTTCTTATTGTAGACTTCGGGAGATCGACATTTGACGTCAGCCGCGGAACTACCCGCGGAATACCATCATGATGTGGATAGAGTGTTTTTTGAATTTCTCAACAAACTGTGCTCGAAACGTTGGTCTTTATTATGCATGTTGCACTTCTGAAGATTTTGACATTATCCGTTCATTAGTGGATGCTACTGATGCCAAAGGCGAACAAATTCATCAAACCCTCATGGCCAAGAAGATGCAACGACTTGATGAATCCCCAGACTTCAGGCCTTTCAAGTTCCGTATTCAAGCATTTACAAACGCGTTCATGGACGAAGTAGGCTTCTTTCTGAAATTATCTCTTTGTAACTTTTCCTTATCCTTTTGCGCCATTAGCTTGCTAAACAGGGATATCCTGAAGACAAGATACCAATGAAGAAGGTCAGGGTAATTATATCTACGAGATACTGGCCAAGTTTAATCTGATCATGTCTTGTATCTCCAGGCCAGGAATTATCTTTGGCGCCAGAACTACATCCTTCGGTTTAACGAAGATGGTAAGAAGGCTAAATCCAAAGGCAATCACATCTGGAATGTCGAAGCCAGAAAAGCTGGTGAAGGGCAGTGGGAGTTCAGGCCGTTCCAGCGTAAATTAGCTGGTACTCCCTCTAGCGTAGCGTATTGTGGGTTGCGCTGGTCTTGGAAGCCACATGTGTGGCATCCACAGTGCTCCTTCAAGAAGATCCACGTTACCTACAGTTCTCCTAGCTTGCCTGCATGGCTCTCATGGAAAAACGGTGAATTATCTGGCATCCCCCCGCCAAACGCTGAAAGTTGTCAAATCACTGCCATTGGCAAGGTAACAGCAACAATCTGCTCCACTTCCCCCCTCGGCTAAATAAGCATCATCATCCTTTTTTTTAGTTCACTTTTGAAAACCAGGATGATCAAGTGGAGCATACATTCACCATCACAATTGCACCTGCGTCGGCGTTAGAGGGGCCGCCTTATTCGCGATCACGGCGGCCTTCATTAGTGGGCGAACCGCCAAAGCGTAGTACGAGTGATTCTGCTTTATTCCAGGCCCCTCAAAGGTGAATCAATTGCATTGTATTATGTGCAGGCTGAATTTACCCCAGGCGCTCTTTAGGACCCATGCACACGCACGAATAAATCGTGCGGACGATACACGTGTTATACGAGTTTTGCAAAGCATAGCCCAACGCGTAACCGATGAGGCACAGTCCCAATTCGTCTCCTCGTCGCCACCCAAGCAAGGTGAACTCCAAGACCTTGTCAAGCAAAAACATGTCCTTGAGCAGACCGTAGACGCCTACGATAAGGCGATCTCTGGTCACGGACATGAGGATTCCCGTCGATTGGCCGTCGCGGCTCAGCATGTTGTGCTGCAAGCCGCGCAGACGGTAATGGCTGACCGAACAGTCGCCAGCGGTGGTGTTCCTACACCTCAGGCTGAGACTGTGGCCATACAGAGTGTGTCGGTCAGCGAGCTGACAGATAAGACGCAAGACGCGATCGCGATGGCTGTGAAGATGAATGGAACAGCCAACGAAGTAGACATCATTGTCACGGCCACTTCTATCCTTAAATCCCAGACTCCTGCGATGGACACTCCACCCTCAGGCCGCCCGCAGGCACCGGTGGTTGCCGCCCCCTCTCGGCTCTCGTCTACATTGCCTCTACCTACTCTATCCCCTCTGCGCGAATATGTTTAGGACTTCTTTCTGGACATCTGGACAAACATTCAATCTTATGCAACACTTTTTCTACATCTATCCTCCTGCTTTGTTTCTGGGTAAAACGAAACATGGCTCTATTAAAGAGTCTGACATTTTTTCCCTTTTTGGTCTTACTTTTTCTCTCTTTTTTTTTTTTTTTTTGGCTGTCACATAGACTGGGCTCAGTGTTTTGAATCGGTTTTATTCTCTTCATTTCGAGTTGGTAGCTCTGGGTCTCGCAAAGTGTACTAGGCTTCATGTAATATCAATGGTTTTTTTATTAAAAGAAAGGTGTGTCACACATTTCACAAGACAGTGCTTGTAAATTATTTGAAAAGGTACAAGCAATGCATGCTTTTTCTTCGCTGGGTAGTGAAGGCGGCGTTGACAACGGAGCAGGCTCTGGTGAACTAGACCACGATGAATCGACATTGCCAAGAAGTGTACCTCCGAATGCTGGTCCCTCTCTTCGCTTTTTGCTCGGGCGTGGTTCATCTGAATCGGAACCGTGAACTTCTTGAACATCTTCAGCTTCGCGTAACTCGATAACGTCATTGGCGAGGAATTTGAATTTGGAAAATGTCTCTGCATTGTCATCCAGTTCTTTGCCTCGATAGAAGAGGCGCTGGCAGATAGTTGGAATCCCAAACTCTTGATTCGCCTGTAGTTATGTGTATCAATGCGCTTAAACGCAACAGTAGAGTATACTCACCATCATTTTGAGCGCTTTGACTGTTGTTGTTCTGTTTATTCTGAACGTCCTCCGTTCGTTCCGATCTTTATTTTGTCGCAGTCGTTTAGATTGTCGCGCTTCGTTAATGTGAGCATATGTGATCTGGCCTCTTCGCGGGGGAGCCGAATCCTTCTTACAGTGATCCCGATTGCACAAACGAAGGACGACATCGGTGGAGTCCCATTCATATTTCCTGGTAGAAGGAACATTAACTTTGACTACAAAGATAGAATTTCGTAAGTCACCTTTTGAAGCGGCAATCCACGCAGACCGCAATCTCGTGATCATATCCATCCCCTTCCTCCCCAATTTTCTTCGTTAAAGAAATCAAAGGCCCTGCTGAATATCTCGACAGCAATGTCAGGATCAATGACTGAAAGTTTGAGATATAGAGACATCATACATCATTCCAAGTGTATCCCACTGATCTAGTTGGATTATTGTGATGGTGCTGTCGATATCAGAAGGACAATTGGGATCAAAACCCAACAAGTTATGATCGCAGAAAAATGGACCGTTATCCACTGAATCGGGGCGTGGATTACTTGCACAAGGATTGGTGATCCATCTATTCCATTTTTTGATAAAACTTGAAGGTATAATAGCGTAAGACACAACATTGCTGGTATTGGTCCAAGAATCTAACGTCGGTTCATATATAAACTTCAATCGTGCCTGTGCAGTTGATGTGTATTAGCTAAAGGGTTATTTCTAGCTCATGTCAATTAACCTTTTCGTCTTCGACACGCTTGCGACTTTCTTTCTTGTCTTCCCTGGAGATATAGATCTCAGCACTGCAAACAGCGCATGTTTTTGTGTCACTGGGTAGAGGTTGCCAATTCGGGAAGAGTGACTTCAACAGCTCCATTGCCTGATGATGCGTTTAGTTAGGAGCTTCGAGAAAGATAACGGATATATATATATATCGCTCGCCTCTACTGAAATCTTTCTTCGATGTGTGGTGTTTGTTGACAGGGCTCCATGGTCGCAGATGACATGACTTCGAAATTCCGAGGAATCAGGTTCTGGGTCAGGCTGTGAAGGGGTATGCATCCGAGGTTTGTTCAACTTCCAATCTTGCGTTTACCACCCTTGAGATAATATAAGGCGCGAGAAACAAGAATATTGGTACCTTTCACCCATTTCTTCGAAATCCAAAATCCCTCTTCATCCTCTGGACAAAATGATATCTCCTCAAATCTTTTTGCAGTTTTCGGATGATCGATCGTATACAATCTCTCTTGTCATTGACAATATCACTGAAGCTCCAGTCTAGATGAAAAGAATTACTCACCCGTAAAAACATCCGATACGCACTCAGCACAGATATCACTGGGCTTGAAAAGAGGATCAAATTCGCAATTGGTCTCCTGTATAATGTCATGGAAGATATCCTATATATCGGCTTGTGAGCTACTTTTTGAGCGAAAGTCACGCATTACTGACCAAGGAAATGCACTTCATTTCTTTCGATTTCATAGGATCCAAAGCGCCATGTTCACAAACAATATCTACAATTGAAATGACAGTAGAATTTGAGTCGCTTTCGGTAAACTCCTCAGCGTCAACTTGAGGTGAAGCAGCTTTTATACATCCCTCAGACAACCATATCTCCAATGCATGTTTGCTGACAATGGCACATTCCTGAGTAAAATGTCACCAACTAAATGCCTTGTAAAATTGAATTTCACCAACCATAGGATCACTAAAGTCGGTCCAACGCGAATATATATCTTGAACTTTATGTCGAAGTCTTTGAAAATGTGCTTCAACCTGTAAACTTCTAAATTGCTACTTAGGATTTTGCTTAGGTCTTCGATGAATAATAAAGCCTACTGGTTCTTATACATTTCACATGCAGCATTATGCACGCCGTTGAGTTCGCGGATGACTTCCATTGCCCGAACTGGTGGTTTTGGCATGGAAATGTCAGAACTCGGTCGTGAAGGTCCAGGAATGGGGCTCTTCCTGGCATATATCAGCATATATGCGTCTTTGGACGAAATGATACTGAGCATTAGATAAGTGACACATCCAGGGAGAAGGAAGTATAAAGACCTTACTTCGAATTATCGAGTGGGTTTAGGGAAGGGTTCTTTTTCACTCTTTGTAAGAAAGTGTCAGCTTAATAGGGCACTTCACATGAATAGCAGGCAGCTTACTCGGCAACTTCGTCGTCACTGTCTTCTATTCTTCTTTTTTTTCTTGCATTCATGCGGTCCTTGCGCAACTGAGAAGGCTTCGGACTGACATTCATCAGGATTTGCCTCAAGATCAGGGAAATCAGCGTACTTTTCTTCGGCCTCTTCACTGCTGCGATATGACGCAGTCGTCATTTTCTTCGCTGGGGCTTTGTCGCCAAGTACTTCTATTCGCGTCACTTCGTCGTCATTGAATTGAAACCAAGATTTAGATCTACGCGTCGTTGAGCTTCAAAAATCCAAGGGTCTTGTAAAGAAAACCCACTCTATATCATAAACTTGAGCTTCGTAATGGCCATGATATGCACTTGCTCCTTTATGGAGTAGAATACCGCGCAACTCGTATAGATTAGAGTCCGAAGATTTTCCATTAGGTTTTTCTCGTGTGTTTTTGGAACCTACGAATTTTCCCATATCAAGGTTTGATGGAAATGAAATCGAATTCTTGGATTTTTTGCGTTCCATTGTATTGATGTCATAGACAAATCGCAGTAAAGAAAAATGGAGGACCGGTGGTAATTCCCTGAGTTCCGTATATCGTGTAGCGTCTTGTAGAGCTTCGCAACGAGAGCAGAAATATCTGTTTTTTGAGAGTGAGAAAGGATAGCAGTAGCACAGTTTAGGCGCACTTGTTGTCTCCCGTTAATTTCTCAGGAAGCAAGGATGCTTCAAGGCGATCTTCGAGTTTACAATTGCCCTACCAGAGAAATTAGCTGGTTTGACACACTAACGTGCCCAGTAACTTACAGTGAAACTGATTTCAAGTTCAAGGAAATCGGATACCCTCTCTGAACGGTTTTTGCATGCGTGGCATATAGTCCCGTATATTTGGGTACCTTGAAACTAAGGAAGCTTCACTAAAAATAAGCGAATGGTAGAGTCGGTTTACTGACTTGATCAGTGATCAATGTCTTTGTGACAGGCGATGATTGTTTCTTGAATTCCGCATCGAGATGAGACATGAAGAGCTTGGAAAACCTAGATAAGATTAGCACGTTTCTGGCAAAATTGGAATTATATATCTAACTCTTGAGCATCCTGTTGTTCTGAGGTCCTTAATTGGAGGCTTTCAACTAGGTTCTTGGGATTAAAAACGCTTTTATTTCCTTCCTGAAGCGCAGCGAATGTAACCTGTAGTTGAAAAATGGGCGACTCCTAGGGATCAAGCTGAGGAAGTATAATGGAATATAGAGAGTTTATCCTTTCCGAACCTTGTATTTTTCCTCTGTGACATTCTCTGGAGGCTCACAACTATAGAGGCCAGACCTAAAAACCAGGTCGCGATACCACACCTGATTCATATTTTAGATGACCATAAGGAAGAAATTACTTTTCATGATATTACTTGAAGAGAAGCGTTTGCGTAACACGTTGCACCTAGATTCTAACAGAGTTGTGTCAATAGCCACTCTTCATTAAGTTGCAGAATCACAATTATACACCTTCAATCCCACTGGCAAATCTTCATTGCGTGATTGAAGAGAAGGGTCTTGACTGAGATTTGAAGCTCTGAAAAATGCGTCCCTTGCGGGACCATCTTTTACGCGTTAATTATTAGACTGAAAATCTTGATGAAAGCAGCTAACCAGCATCTTGCCAAGCTTGTTGTCCAAGGTAGTTAAGGCAATTCGGATTAGTTTTACACGTTTTATTTGAACATTCGGGTTCCTCGTTGTCTGAGATGACAATAATATCGTCTTGTAACTCTCCCTCTGCAGAAGAGGTCGGAACCGAAGGGCGAGGGAGGGCTGCATTAGTTCCCTTAACCTTAGCGGGATATTTATTTGGACAAGAGGCTTGTTTCTTAGAAGACAGGTTGCACGAAGCCAGCCTATTTTCTAGCGTGATATCTGCCGCATTGAGAACATCATTGCCGACCCAAGCCCATGGTGAGGGGGAAAACGAGCTTGGCAGCACGTTGCGGTTCAGGTGTTTGCCTGGAAGGAGGCCCTTAGATAGAATTGAGGCGTTTCTTCTGCGTTTAGGGGCCATGACGAAACGAGCCCAGGAAGTAGAGGAAGTCGCAAGATGAAAGTAAAGGAAGAGAAGGGTGGTTGGGTTGCGCTAAACTTACAGCGCGTGCCACTTATGATCATCGGCCCGCCAGCAGCCCAACCAACACTCTATCAACTACAATTACTAGTTTTACTGTGACCACTCCAGGGACCAGGAAGAGGCATTTTACCTGGACAATCGTCTCTGAATGCCACGGAATATTTATCCAAACTCTTCTTCGTCTCTTGGCAGCCCTCTCTACATGGAAATGGAGCGTCTTGCGCCTCCGACCTCGAAGCCACGATGGAAGTCATTTCTTAGGGGGGTCAAACAAATATTTCGTCCGACAGGTGATGTCAACCTAGCGCGCATACAGCGGAGAAAAAGGTCTGTAAATGCGATGGTTCAACGGTTGCCTTTCATCAAGTGAGTCCTTGTGCTTCATCCTAAATTGTCATACAAACAGCTTTCTCTTCATTAGAGTGTCCCTGCTTCTTATAGGATATCTGTGGATGCTTGCAATACCAGCACCATATCTAGGGAGGAATGTATATATTGACGAGAATGCCCTCCAACCCGGCCAGGTATGCTACACACTTGCGTGAACACTTGTATTTATCGTGACATACTTGTTCTTGACTAGGTCAACACCGACTGGAACTGGGACGATGTGCATGTTGCTGACTTATATCTTGTCGAGTTAGAAAAGTTGCGTGACGGAAATTATACAAATGTGCAGTAAGGCAGTATATTCCTCAATTTGTTCAACAATACTAATCCTCTTTCTAAGACGAGCCCAATGGCTCAGTGAAGAATTCAGTAAACTCGGTATCACGTCGTCAACGCAACATTACAGCTTTAACACCAGTAGAGCCGTAAGTCAGTTGGCGCTTGATATTGACTGGCCATCTCACGCAAACTTTGATTCAGAAAGTAGTTGGTACCAACGCATACGCCGTTCTTGCATCACCCCGCCATTCCGGAACAGAGGCAATCGTCATTAGTGCCTCATGGATCAGTAGAATTGGCGAAATAGACGGGACTATAAATATTCGAGGTGTGGCCACTGTGTTGGCATTGGCTAACTTCCTGAAGCGTACGTTGTGTTCAATTCTTAGCCCCGTACATTTTTGATAATAATCATAATAATTCTAGGGTATTCTTATTGGGGGAAAGACATTGTCTTTGTGATAAGTGATGGGTATCTCGATGGAATGCAAGCATGGTTATTTGCGTACCATGACGTTTCTCAATGTGGTGAGTTATTCGAGGCAAATGGATAGCGCACGAAGAAGACTAATGTTTCGAAGGTTTACACGCAGAACCGTTGCAGCATACGTCGGGAGTGATATGGTCCGCTCTCAATATCGATTATCCGGGCCACTCGTTCTCACATCTTGGTATCTTCTCTGGTTAGTGATGCATCCGAGATTGGAGTCCATTTCTGATTCTGTTTTATATTCTAGAAGGACTGAATGGTCGCCTTCCAAATCAAGATCTAATAAACTCGGTTTCTCATATCGCGCAAGCTACAGCGGGCGTTCCTGTAGTTCTTTATGATCATATAGACCATAGACAAGATGCTTCTGTTGACAAAGCGCCTTCGTGGCTACCGAGAGCTCTTTACAACATTCCTGAGATTAAGACCTATTTGTATCAAGGTAGAAACGTCATGCAACATCTTGCATCGCAATTTAACGGTCGAGGAGATGGGGTTCATGGCCTGTTTCATCAGTGAGTAATCCAGACTCAGGACTGAATCCATAATAATACTGTTTTCTTGAAAAGGTTCAGGATAGATGCCATTACCATATTTGCTGTTCCCGCTATTGGGCCCCATGGGTTTTATGCAATAGGAAGGTAAGGTCGAGCTTTTTTTTCAAAATACATCAGAAGCTCATTATTTATAGGATTGTCGAATCATCTTTGCGCACCGTGAATAATTTATTGGAGCGTTTACATGCATCCTTTTTCTTCTACATCATGACTAGTCCTCAGCGGTTCCTTAAAATTGGCCTTTATTTGCCTAGCGCCATCCTTATTAGTGTGGCCATTATGTTCCATGGACTAGGCAAATGGGCTGATGCCGCCTGGATAAAGCATAACTTAGTCATCGAGGACGATAAAACATCCCTGTCATTTAAGGGCTGGACGAGGAGAAGACGGCCGATGATCCCAGCACTGTCCATAATGATTGCTACGCATTGCTTAGGTTTTGTACTATTCAAAGTCATTTCTAGTTCGACCTTCGCGAAAAATTTCGAGGTATGAGGACATTTCTACTTTTGGGATCCGTGACCGATGGAATTTTGCAGATATTGTCTCCTTTGGTGTTCTTGGTATTTTCTTCAATCCCCCTCATTGTAACAATACTTCCGGAGGCACCCAATAACGAAGCTTCTCTGTCAACGGTGTTGAAGGCATTGAACCTTTGCTTTGCTTCGACCGTCATATCTATAGTGACATTGCTCAATTTCTCCCTCGCCGCATCTTTGTCGGTCTACCTGGGTTTCCCCCTCATCATTTCCTCTTCATCGTCGAAGCTATTGCGTTTTGCAAAATACGCCGCATACTGCTTTTTTGGCCTCGGTTGGCTCCTTGTCGGCCACAATCAGACATTGGAAGCTGTATGGAATTGGGAAGTGTTGTCAGTATGGTTTGCACCATTCATTTGCATTGTGGTCGTCCCATTGGTTCTTCAGGCTGGTCTGGTCTGCATTATATCTACTTGAATAGCAAATCCGTTGATAGACAGTGAACCAAAGACAAAAAAATATTGTTATATGAATCAAAAACTATCCAATGTCCATGCCAGAATCGCCAAATAAATCGCCTTCTTCGTCACCACCTTCGTTTCCGAGGTTGTCGTGATCGGTGTCATCAACAACATCCGTGAATATTCCTTCTTTCTTCATGCGCCGCCTTTCTTTTAATTCGTCGCGCTGCGAGGTCTTCATCTCCAAGTCTGCTGTAAGTTTCTTTAGAGCATCTTCGAACCGTTTCTGAGAGTACGGTGAGTGACTGCATTAATTTATACGATATAATTGACGTACCCGAATGAGAGGATTGGCAGAACTTGCAATCTCATTGCGTTTCTTCGCAACAGCGGCTTCCAAATCTCTTATTTCTTCGCTTAACAATTTCTTGGCCTGAGTGTCATCTTCATCTTCGTCTTCGCTGTCCTCTTCTTCACTTTCATCATCTTCATCATCCCCATCACCCTCTTCATCTTCCTCATTTTCAAGAGCAAGGTCAAGTTCGGCAGCCAGTTCTTCGTCAATATCACCCTCCCCTTCCTCATCTTCGTGCTCTTCGCTTTCTTCGTCCTCGTCTCCCTCTCCTAAGTCCCCAGGTGTTTGGGCATCTCCCAAATCTGATATAGCAGGTGTAGGAGCATCAAGAGGGGCTTCGTGCTCGATCAGCTCCGAATCCGAAAGATCTGGATTGACATTGTCGAGTATATCTACCATGGTTTGAAAATGTTTGAAAAATGTATCGAAATATATGTCAACCTTGGCATACCATATTTGACTTCGGAAGCAAGAGAATCTTCGTCAAGAAGTCTCTCTACTTCTTGTTCGACACTTTCTATTGTCTAAAATTACATGTTAACTTCGCCTACCCAAAATTCGTGAGACTTACTCTTCTGTTGACGCGTTTACGAAACCGTCGTTTTCGTACATGATGTAGTGGCGGAGTAAGGCCATGAGGCCAAATGAACTCGTCTATGTTGAAGCTCTTTTCCTTCATGACTTGATCTTCACTCTGAACCTTTTTATCTACAACAAGCATCTTGGGGAAAAGGTTCAGTGGATGAACCTCGCAGTCAAATAATATTGCAACCTGACATATATCAGCAACCTTGAACATTTGTTTGTTGTCAAGCGTCTTCTGTGATTCAATTACACAAGGAAGGTCGACAAGTTTTGCAGAGTACGTGTTGTTCCCGATGTGAAATATGGCTCTGCGAGAATCTGGAACGAAATAAGGACCGTTCCGGGATATTGTATATTGTAGGTTAATCACCTTTGAACTTGAACCAAACATCATTGCCAACTTCGCGAGAAGCGACGGCTTTCCTCAGCTTTTCGCAATCTTCTCCTGGAGACATTCGGAGGATAAATTGTTCCTCAAATGCAAGGTCTTCATCGTCAGAATCCAACTCTCTATCGTATTGACCCAAGAACGACATGCCAGGCGCTTGCGATGCCGCCTTGTCGCTCAGCTTGAGCTTGAGTTTCGGTTGGAGTTTTGGTCTTGTGGATGAACGAGTTGCACGTTCCATATTTTCCGTCGCTGATACATTGCTCGAGCTTCGCAGACGCGACGAGCCTAAATTCCGTTCGGCAACATTCTTGGGCCTGCTAGAATAGAATGGGGAGTCGACTGGGCCATTTCGGTGAGATGGGGATGGTCCTGGTTCATTTTCGTAGTCGTCAACTACTATGAGGTCGTCGTCCATGTTGAAATGGATTGTAGAAAGAAAGAAAGAAAGAGGCTGAAAGATGCAGTTGGTATGAGCGAAGTCCAGTGTCAACAATGAGTTTTGAATCTGGGTCTATGATTATCGTCAGACAGACCATGTGACCGAATTTCAATCACTAGCAGTAGTGCTAATACTACGAGTACTAAGCGTGCAGTTACTCGGAATATACTGAGGACATAGAATATCGTAGCCATCAAGGATGCAAAGGTTGGAGACCTCGCATTTGAATATAATATGAGCCACTCTTTTACAACATAGCATTACTTAAAGGAAAGTAAATTACAAATATATATTATGGGGATAAATGAAATTCACCAGTCTATTCTTTCGTGCGGACTCCTCCTTCTGCATCATCATCATCATCTTCTTCTTCTTCTTCTTCCGCTTCAAGTTTTTCAACAGGTACCCACTGTATATACTTGGGGACAACAACGACAAGGTACGCAACGAATGAACCAAGAACGAGTCCCAAGAAACCCCAGCGAAGTTGGGCATCCTTGATGTCTTCTGGTGAAGAGTACTTCTTATTGTGTCCAGTTTTTGGCCATGAGGGGATGACATTCCAGAAAGAAGAGGAAACAGATATGGTGGCTACGGTGAGCCTTCCTTGCCCAAAGGCCTCGTCAAAAACTCTCCGTGCGTGTGCCAATAGTGTAGGATATGTTTCAGTGACGAGATCTTTGAGAACAGGGTCAGGGTACGGTGGATCAGTCAGGAGAATGATATGAGCAGCCAAAAGGATATCGATGGACGATAGCCTAGATGTAAAGAATTATTAGAGGTTCTTGTTATGGTCAAAGCACACTGACCTGTCTTGAAAGATAAAGTCTTTATCATCCAACAACTCCCGGTATATGTCAAGTTCTGTTCGAGCCTTTTCCAAAACCTAATAGACTGTAAGCTGTCGACACAACCATCCAATTTAAATCAGAGACGCCACCTTTTCTCTCTCAAAAGCCTGTGAAAGTGCGGGGTTTTTTTTAATCTCTTGTTTTTTCTTCTCTACGGGTTTGATTTCTCTAGCGAATGGCGAATCGACCAGAGGTTCATCTGCGAAAGGTTTCCATAAACCTGCAGCCAGTAGTCTTTGATGATAAGTATCGCGAATTCTCGTTGGGGCATAATACTTTTGGGGAACTGCGAACATTGAAGCTAGAGTGATTCTAGTAAGTCCCATCCAATTGTCTTGATTCGAATACAGATAATGATACTGATGGATATACTGGGTGAGCGAATAACCGATGTAAACCAATTACGAGCTTACCACGATGTCCCCAAGATGAGACTCAGCATGCGCTGACCATGCTGTTCGTTGTGCCTTTTCTCGAGGGGAGAGATTCGCGTCGAGATTGGCGTTCGGATATGTCTTGTAATCCGCATTTCGAAGGCCTGATACATATTTCACGATGGACGGAAATGAAGCAACAGAATGTTGTTCATGGAGTAGAAATGGTAGCTGTCCTAGTCAAAAAATTTAGTGCACATTCTTCAAGAAAACAAAATTCAATATACCAGTCGGAGAGACATCCGGATTCGAACATTCCTTGAGGATAAACTGGCCTGGAACCGCCTGTTGCAAGTAGAGTACCGCGGCGACACAAAGTGGATCAAACGATGGTAAGCCCCAGTGTCCAGGCCAAATATGAAGAACAAGGTCAGACGTAGAAGTTCGACTGGCCATGATATGGACTCAATACTTAGTTTTGGGTAGTATGACATTGACTCATCAACGCGGACCGCGCAGTTTGACGTGTTGTTTGGCTGTATTTTTTTAAATTTCAGGTCTAAAGTTCTCGGGGGACGTAAATCCATTTCAAGTGCATGCTAAACTCGAACCCAGTCTATATGGGTAGAAAACCGAGCCTTCACACTTATAAGTAATACAGGATGACAAAGATAATATACAAATCTAAATTGGGACCGTGTGTTGCTCGGCATTCTACCCATCTATAAGAATACCCTACTGGCTTCAAGCCATATTCGTCACAACGGCTGGAATCGAGACTGAGTGCATGCTCACATAGTCTGATGGATAGATTTTATTGGGGAGTTAACTAGTCTACACCTAAGAGTACAGGTCCACTAACAGCAATAGCGAATAGGATAACATAAGAGCAGATAAAATAAATGAGGACAACAATCATAACATCAAAAGCTGAGATAGCAAACAGAGAGCAAACGCAAGTAGGAAGAAAACATAACAAATATGACCAACCAAGATATACTGACTCACTAACCACAAAGGAAATAAATAAACTATGTGCTGTCGGATGTGTTGGAATCGTCTGTGAAGCCCTGGAAGTCAAAATAATCCCCAAATTGCTCATTTAACGATTCTCCAGTCCAGCTGGTGGATTCAGCAGGTTGAGGATGGCTTATAAGTCCCATCTGAAAACGTGATATCAACATTGAATGATATTGGATTCTTGGGGAAGTGGTTCAACACATACAGCATGGTTGGCAGCAGAAGCGGTACGAGATTTAGCAGGTCTGCGAGCCCTGGCTTTCGATCCTGAAGTCTTTCGCAATGTTGATGGCGCACTTGTAGCCGTCGAATCCAAAGAGCTGTTGGTTCTCTGAAGGAATTGAACAATGCCCTCGTACATAGGATCCTCCATGTAGTTAGGGGGTAATTTGGCTAGTAATTCTTGTCGAACTCGATTTGCCGCTTCCGTAGGATCAAGGGGAATAGTTCCGTCGTTGCGCTTCTCGGCCTCTACTTGCTGTTGTTGGACTTGCACAGTGTTTGGGACCATGAAAGTTTGAGAAGAATGATCTTCCTCTTCCTCTTCTTGTTCTTGGTCTTGTTCTTGTGCAGATGCGGAAGGTGACGCGACCATAGTTGACGAAACGTGTTGCAATTTCCGCCTTTTGGTATTGATAGAAGCATTCGTGACCACTCGACTGACTGGAGGAATAGGAAGTGAGACGTTGTTCGGAACTGGAGGAGTGGAATGCGGATGAACGTTGGGGACTTGCGGAGTTGAGGTTGGGAAAATGGTAGCTAGAGGAGCAGAAAACGGGAGGGCATTCGGAACTTGAGGAACAAGTGGTGGATAGATAGTCGGAACTGGGGCAGGAGGTGGAAAAGAGGAGGTTGGCATGAATTGCCAGAACGGTGTTGGGGGATAAAGAAGACCCCTAGTGTGTAGATATTCTGGGAATTGTATAAGCACTTGTTCTTTCTCAAGAATAAAAGGCAATCAGCTTACCGAGGGAGCGGTATCGAAATACAAATGTTACGAAAGGCTTTGGTGGAGATCCGAGAGTATCAACCTCGAGAGGCGCTATTTTCCAAGTACAGTCCTGACGAGGAACAGTCAAAGCCTCTTCGCCAAATCTGGACTCAAATTATGATAATGACCAGATTAGGGTAAAAGCAAGCGAAACTTACCCAACTTGAAACCCGCAGACAGCTTTCCGCTTCCCAAGAACGGCAGTCGAAGGCAAAGGCGCAAGTGCTGTCGCGGTCTGACGTTCCAACAGCTTCACACGTGTAACTGTGAGGGTGATGACGCCATTATCCATTGGTACTTCAGAAGTCAATAATCCTTGATACCGTAGACAATTATTGATTATGCAGATCACCGAAAAAATGAAGTATTATTACCTGCTGTCAAATCTTCGAAGACGAACGGCCTCTCCGTGTTCCCAGACACTCTGCTGCCAGACCTGCGTGCTGTACCTACGCCTTGCAAAATCTTTCCAGGAACCGTAATTCCATCCAAAGACAGAATGGTCGATGTACTAAAGTTCTTGTCGTTATTCCTCCACCACACGGTGAACGTCTAAAGGAAACAGCGAACGATCAATACGCAGGACATGGAGACTGTGAAAATGGACGAACCTGTCCAGCCATCCCCGCAATATAACAATTCACGATGTCCGTGTTGTAATCGACATATATCGATTGCTCGTGAACTATGCCTTGGTTGGTTGAGATCCACGCGCAGATGTTTTTGTGCCATAGAGGCATTGCGCCTGTGAATAAAAGGAACGAAAACACAGGACGAGGTTTGGAGTCCTTGACGCGTTAAACCCCAAGGACAAAGAGGGGGAAAGCGAGGAAGGCGTCCCAGAGAACGACGAGAGGAAGCGAAGAGAACGGAGAGAGTGAGTTGTTTTGGCGAGATGCAGAAAACATTTTGCGATAACCCGTTTTCAACGTCACATGACCGTACTATCCATTAACTATTAAAGAACCTTCATTACGTAACAAACTTAGCTCATGTTTAAACCCGCCGTTCGTCTCCTTAACTTGAACTTATATCCTTACTCCGCGCGTTTTTTCGTACAAACGTGCGGGTGACTCTCACTGTGAAATCGGACGCAATGCCACCCAAGCGCACTTCCTCCAAACGGAAAGTGGAGAGCGGCGACCAGTCAGACCACGAAGAAGGCCCCTCTCAACCGTCCCACTCCTCGAAGAAAGCACGCAAAGGAACCGAAATTGCTGCGGAGAGCTCCCAGCCCACGAACAAAGTTCTTCCTGTTAATATAATTTTCTCCCCGAAACCTATAGGAACGACGCGCATAGTCGCGTGGAATGTGTCTGGCTTTGCTGCAAGTTCCAAAAAGGTGACTCGCCTCTAAAATTCCCAGCCGCGATCTTGAGCGCTAATGTCCACCTTATCCAGGGGCTCAATCATTATGTAGATGCAGAAGATGCGGATGTTCTTATCATAACGGAAACAAAGGTACGTTTTATTCTGATGTTCTCGGTCTTATTGGCGCGGATTCACCAAGTATTATAGCTGAATCAAGCACCCGTCGTCCCAGCATTAAATGAAAAATATCCTCATCAGTATTGGTCCAGTGCATCTAAGAAAGGCTATGGTATTCTTTTCATCGTTTACTTTTTCGCGGCTTACCAAACATCATTTATTTTTAGCTGGAACAGCTATTCTATCAAAAGAGAAACCTCTTAAAGTGACAGAAAATATTCCGGGCCATCCAGACGCTGCTTCAGTGAAAGGACGAATCATTACTCTCGAATTTGAGAATTGCTATCTGGTTGGCACCTATGTGGTCAACGCTGGCCAAGGCTTGAAGGTGAGTTGGATTAATGAGGCGTACCTCCTGATTAAATCTTCGGCAACAGACTCTTGAGGAGAAGAAAATATGGAATACTCATTTCTTCGCGTATATGCGTGATTTGGATAATAAAAAACCCATCATATGGGCTGGCGACCTCAATGTCGCTCCAACGGAACTAGGTACCCAGATAGGTCCAAACTTTCGGAGCTTTCCTCACGTTCGCCTTTTTTTTTTTTTTTTGTTAGACTTGGCTAACCCGAAAACCAACTGGAACAAAACAGCAGGATATACTGAAGCAGAGACAACAGCATTCAAGAACTTCTTGAAAGATCCCAAGGATCCTAAAGCCCCCAAATTTGTCGATATCTGGAGAAAACTCCACCCAGAAATAAAAGCTTACACCTACTTCTCTTACCGTTTTAATTGCAGAGCTAAAGGAATTGGATGGAGAATAGATAGCAGTAAGTACATTGTTCTATTAACACAATGTTCTGACTGATCATTTCAGTCGTAATGAGTGAGCGCTTAGAAGAACGTGTAAAAATGGTATGTGCAGATCACACCCAATCTTGAATTCCATAATGCTAAATATTGCAGTGCGAAATTCGGGATGAGATTTATGGTGCATCCGATCACTGTCCCATTGTTCTAGAAATTGAAGGGAGTTTGTGATCATTGTTGTTGTGTTGCCTCCTGCAGTATACATTTGCGTGTATATAATTTGCCTGATGTCTTTGCTTCAAGCATATATAAAATCTTTGCCTATTGTCTAGTTCAATGCTTATAGTTTTGAGTTATGATCCATAAAAAATGAATGCTTGGTGTGGTGCTGCCAAGTTATTTCTATGTAACTCCTATAATGCTTTTAAATGATTTGTTGGAGGGAAGGGGGCATAGCTCAGCTGGGAGAGCAGTAGACTGAAGTTCTAAAGGTCCTGCGTTCGATCCGCGGTGCCCCCATTTTTTTCGATTTTTCTTCTAAAAAATCAATGCTGTTAGGTCTAAATATTATTTATGCAAGTCCAATGGTACTGACCCAAACTCGGTTAATGCACGCACGCTTTGCCAACCGTACCGCGTGGAATGCAGTCGAGCTGGTCCGCCCATCTCGCGAACATTATACCTGCGATCCCTCTCGGTATTCTCCTGCGCGGCTATGACAGCATACGTCATACAGCTACTGTCGAGACGATGATTCACTGCCTGTCTCATTCATCCTTTTCTTCAACCCACATCCTCGAGTTTAGACTCGTAACCAGTCCGACCAGTCGTCGAATGAGCTCAGGAGGAGGGGGAAAACCTCTCGAGGGATCTGTCCATCCTCCCACATACAACGAACGGTCACCGGTCTACCTCGAGTTGAAGAGGCGTCTTTATTCTCGCTACCCACCCACCTTCTACCCTATTTTTACTTCCGTTCACTTAGAACTATACACACTGCATCATCATATATTTGCCCTACCGTACGTCAAATCCATGACAAAGCGGGGCGTCTGGTTTTAAGCCGACGCTCTGCGAACTAGTCTTACTATCCCTTGGTCTAGTGTCGCCTCTGTAACTCGACGAGTTAGGTACAATCGGCTTTTCTCGCTTTTGAGCAGATCATACTCGAGTCTCGAGTCTCCCGCACACACATCGGTCACACATAGAAGCTAGATGCTCAGCCCTGAACACTTAAAGTTCCTCAGACAAGTAGCCTAAGACTGACATCCTATAGAGTCCAGAACCTGGGGGTCAAGGGTTATGACTGGCAGGCGGTCTCGCATTGACAATGAGAAACAAGAAACCCTCAGTACTTAGCACAAGGCTTGGAAGTGCAGTGCAGAATTGATGCAGGATCATACTATCAGGCCAGTGTGGATGCATGTGGACACCTCTGAGTTAAGGATGCCAAGAATTGCACCTCTTAATGCTCAAATATGACAACTCTTGTTACTTAGGATGTTGTTCAATGTCTGAGTTCGGGCGCCGGGGACTAACCACGCACCAATGCATTCATTGGGGGCATAGCTCAGCTGGGAGAGCAGTAGACTGAAGCTCTAAAGGTCCTGCGTTCGATCCGCGGTGCCCCCAATCTTTTACTTTGACTGCGAACACATTGTAGGTGGGCAGTGGCAAGCATGCACAAGCCAACCTCCAACGCCAAATGGGGGGTTTGGCCTTTTTGACCTTCCCAATCCGCGAGGGTAACAGGCATGTAGTCAGGCGTGTAGTGGAACCCAAAAGCATGAATATTGAAATGTACTGATTTGGTTACCGATCACCCATTTCCTTGTCCTGACCGTCCACCTGATATAAGGTACACATGCACGCTCTCGAATTTAGTATTCCCCAAACCGGACGTGGCCCGTTTCTTCCGCATGTGCCCTTGCACCCTTCTCGCCCTTCAAGCCTTGACCGCACACCTAAACGCACAGACAAATAAGATAAGAGGCAGAAAACAGACATTGGTGAGCAGTCAAAGAAACATGATCGAATTGCTAATGATCTACGCAAGACACCGAAGAAGAATCGCCAGGAATGAATACATCTTAGCTTGAAGAGGGACACTCACTTCGCACTTGAGATCAAAGGTTGCTGTATTCGTGAATGCTTTCTTGGACCGCAGGATATCGGCGAGCTTCTTTGCTGCAATTAGGACTGGGTCGGAGTCATCTGTCGAGGTCTGTGAGAAGTCAGAGATAAGATATAGATGTGTGCGTCTAGGTAGAAGTATCGTGGACTAACGATAGGGAACAACGTCTGATGCCATTCGGATGGAGCATCTGCCATGGGCGCGAGGGTGGCAGCGTCGTAATGAATCCCAGAGTAGATGAGAATTGCGCGCATTCCAGAAGGGCTTCCAAATTCGCCGGGAGAGAAATGGTCGATACGCCCAGTCTCAACATCTACGCTATCAATCTCGGCAGAGTAATGTGCTGCTAGAATGCTGAGTTCAATGGCGCCTCCCCAAGAAGTGGGTTTTAGAATGGTGGTAATGTATTGTGTGGGCGGCATTCTACGGAGGATTGATCGTGAATAAGCATCGAGTTTAGATTATATTGATCGCGTACCCGAGGATAGCTTCATTGTATTTTTCTGGATTATTTCGGATACCATCTGCCACGACTAAAGAGGAGGACCATAAACCTGGAGTGTCGGATTCGAGGAGGAAACACATACTTTTGCGCAACTGAGGCGCCTTTGATATACTCTGCTCAAAGACTAGAGCAGCGGAGGAAAAGAGACACGAATTATCATCTGGAACAACCTATGGACAAAGACAGTCCTTAGCATTGAGCATGCCTGTCGCACTCTGTCGCTCACAGGATGTAGGACGTACTCGATGGATGAGGAAGCTGCCATCTAGCTCGACATGGTCTGGTCCGGATGTGGGGTTTGGTTGCGCCGCCGGTCGACGAGCCAGCTCCAGAGGAGGGAGGGTGCTCACTGCGGGGCCTGCGCGCTGGGTAGAGGGAGACTGAGCGGGCGCCGCGGAAGTGGCCGAGGCAGCCGGGGCAGAAGAGCCGGAGGGAGTGGCAGATTCGCTGACGATAAGCTGGTCGCCTCGCTGCAGATCGAGCGACGAAACGGGAAGTTCGGGGACCAAAACAAGCGCACGAGGAGGGTAGCCTGCTTTTACTTATTGGGAGAGAAGACAACGATGGGCGATGGGCGACGAAAGAAGCTGGGGAGGAGGACTCACGGGTTTGGCGGGAGGGGACGATCTGGGTGGCGGCATAGACGGCGTGCTGGAGGTCGGCGACGGAGTAGGGGGCGTCGAAGGGGACGTCGATGGTGGCGACGCCCTTGGGGTGGCGGAGACGCACAGGGGCCATGGAGCAACGCACAGTCCCATCATCCGCCTATCCCACCGTCATCTGTTGTCCTCTATTTGCCAACGTCCAAATATGGCAATCCCACCTCCCATCGAAGCGCCCGACCGCGCATGGGGCGCTACGCAGTGCCATATCGATGTGGCCCCACATCGTCACTTATTCGCAGCATCTACGTCATCCACAGCGCCTATAAAGTCGCTCCTTAATTGCACCATCCTTCCATCCAACCTCCCCATCCAGTTTCCCACAACAGTCAGTCGACTCCTCTCTCCTGACATCCTCATCCTAACCGCTCCTCTTCCTCGCAGACACCAACCAGCTTTATATCACCAACATGTCCGACACTGGCCGTCAATCTTTCACCGACAAAGCCGGCTCCGCCATGAAGCCCGACTCCCAGAAGGGTACCTTCGAGCAGGCCTCCGACAAGATGAAGGGCACCATGGACAGCGCTGCGTCCTCCATGCAGCCCAACGTTAGTGGCCTTTACGCCTTTCGTCGACCGTCTGACGTTGACGTCGTATTATCCAGAGTCAGAAATCCGGCAGCCAAAGGATGGGCGACTCCATGACCAACAACTCTAGCGGCAACAGCGTGCGTCTTTGTAGCTCATCATGCATAAATTATCTGACACCTTAATTTCTAGGAGTCTCTCCTTGACCAGGCCAAGAACGCCGTCGGCATGGGAAGCAACAAGTAATTCGCTGCGCCAATCCTGTTCCGTTCGTACCTGCTTTCATTTGTACAACAATTGTGACTGTAACGTGAAATGAATAAACCGTTTTCGAAATACGTATATAATCTCTAGAATGGATCTAGAGCAGTGGGCGCTAACATGCACAAATAATTCTCACGATGCTGTAAATCCCAATATGGTCATTTTCTCTCAATTTGGTAGCATCTCTTTCACGACATTTTTGACAAGGCCAGGCAGGATAGCCTCTTTGGAATAACACGGTATATATATCCGAACAATATGCGAGGACATGCAATAAAGGGAGACATTATCATGAGGATAAAGGTATCCGTGGCGCGTGCGGCGAGCTCTCCGCAACCAGCATGTGTGTGGGCGCATTTCCTGCCTGACCCAAAACATTATGAACGGCAGAACGGCTCTCTTTCACTTTATTTTGTGCCTCCATCTCCTTCACCATTGCTTTCCATTCCTCTTCTAATTCCTCATCGTCCACAATTTCTCCAACGCCAAGCGCAACATCCCCACCTATGCGTATTGCATCGTCCAGCTCCTTTGCATCAGTGCTGGCTTCCGCCAGTGCTTCCATGGTCTTATCAACGCTCGATCGCTCGATAGAGGGATGGGCCAGGATTGCACGCAGAGTAGCCGTGGATGATTCATACGTTTTCATTATCTATCGACGTCAAGTAAACAGAAAGGGATGGCAAAAGATTATGCATACCTTGATATCACCAGCAGCAGCCTCGACCGTTAGAAAAGTTGATTCTAGTGTCGACAACGAGCCAAGGCGCTTGTTTAGCTGTTCTTCCAACAGTTTGCGAGAGCGCAGATAACTGAGCGCAGCAGGTTTACGCTTCTGTTGCAAGGCCGCAGACGCCTTGTGCGTACAGCTGTTTCATGTGTGAATATGTATGAGAAGTGATATGGGCTGCAAGTGAAAACGCGTACTCGTCTATCTTGCCATGCAGGGCATCTACTTGCGCGTACAGATTTCGAATGGCGGTCTTCAGCTCTACAATACCAGCGTCCACACCAGTTATAGTGCATTCCTCTGCAGGTGCTTGTTTGTCAACAAACTTGATAATCTGACATTAAATAGACATCGTCAGACATCGTGAGTCATGCAAGCGATGCGCAACTCACCTCTTTATCAACGACCAGAGCACCACGATCTCGTTCCAAATATTTGACCAGCACCCGCGCATCCAATTCCCGAAGCGGTTCAAGTAAGCCGGCAGCGTCAACGCAGGCCCCAAACGTTGTTCGAAAAGTATCCAAAGTATACAATGCATCGCCTGCGTTGACCTGCAGCCCTGCTTGGCGCTCCAACACCTCATCAGCCGCCGCCTCCACAAGGTGGAGTAAGACGTAAGTGTCCCACCAACTAGTATCTTTGTGATGGTGCCCGCGAGAGCTGCCTCCTAGAAGACCTTCCTCGCCAACGATGCCTATCTGTTCGAGTGCCCACCAAAGAGGCTTGCCGACAACATAGGATGCAATGCGGACCGGGAGCCAGCCGGGGTCGTACATTGACGCTTTTGAAGAAAGAAATTCAGACAAAGGAATGGCGGCACGTGTGGTGCGCAATTCGGACTTGCTGGGCAAATATCAAGATCAGTCATCAGTGTTATATACAATAGGAAAAGGAAGTGGTCGAAGTTTCAAAGGTGGACACGTGGTGGCATGCGGACGAACAGAGTGAAAGAGAAAGACGTACGAGAACAGCGCCCAGCGCAAGTGGCTTCCCCACCTTAGGTATCTTCATTCGTTCCACGAGCTCCTTCCCAGCATGAAGCACAAGCCGATCACTCTTCGACATGTCCCTCCCACCGTCTTCACTATCCTCCGTCGTATTCCATTGCCGCCGCTGGGGCGTGGCTGCCTGTGAGCTAACGCGTCCTAGATTCTGCATCCCTAAGCTGACAATCGCCTCAAGCGCATTGCGCCACCAGTCCACGTTCGCATGATATGATGTCGGATTTGAGTGTTTCTGTCGTGAGAAGTCTGAGTAAAGCGCCTGTAGACGAGGCGTGGATGTAGTGGAAAAAGGAGGCTGTGAAGTTATGGAGGAGTATGGAGAGGGAGCTGATGGAGAGGTGCCCACTACCGGCGACGTGGGCACCGACATGACAATCCGAGGTGAATGAGTATGAGTTGCCAGTCAAGTGTCGAGCGACGAGCTGAGTGAGAAGTAACAGTCACATCACGTGAGCGAATTATGGCGCGTCAATGGTGGTGCGTTCGAACTTGCAGCGCTGCGCGAGAATCCGAATCGCTACTTCGAGTTTCCTCAACTTTATTTCGGTTCAGTCGGTCTGTATTATGAAACGATTCTCCCTGCTTTTATTATCTATATATTGAAACTTGGTGCCCATGCGGTCCTGATACCTGAGTTGAGATGATATCTATATCGTTCTCTATTAATATTATTGAATCCTTCGTTCCCGTTCTATCTTCGAAGGCAACCATGCAAGCCATACGGCTTCACTCACTAAGTATTGAGATTTGACTGGCGTGAGAGTGTTTGGAACAACGAATGTGCAAACATTACTACAATGAAATTTGAATAAAGTAGGAACATTCCAGTCAAAGGTTGGCGCAGTTTCGCAGACGCAGACTCAGCTCGCAGATGTGCCTGATTAAGGGTCTCTATGAGGGATAACAACACTCACTGACCCTTTCATTGACAAATTATGACCAGGCAGATGATAACCAGAAGCACGGCTGATAAAGTTCAAAGGCGAGTATACCTTAAGTACATATGTAACAGTACAGGATCTTTCCCATCGTACTTAGTGAGAATAATATAAGCATATGACGTACTCATTCTGATGATACAATTACAGAGCCACTTATTCAAGAGTAAAGTCTTTTAAATTTCTGCAGCTCCTCTGTAGCCAGGATGCTGAGCTGCATATGCCGATTGACTGCCAAACTGGGCAAGACTTTGAGAGACGCTCTCCATTGACCTTCGACTCCCTGTCGCAGGAGTGGTAAATACAGCCGATGTTAATGGCGAGGTAGGGAATGTACTCATAGAAGTGCCCTGTTAAATGGGAAGCGATTTGAGGATAAAAATTCGGACAAAGATCCCAAACTTACATATAAAGGAGACGAAAACGACACTGGAGAAGGTCCGTTGTTGAGGGGTTGAGAAGAGCCAGTTTGTTGGGACATCATAGGGCTGGTGGATATCAGAGCACGGCTGTCGAACGTGAGGTCCTGCTGGACGGAATTTCGACGTTTTCTCATGTACAACCAAAGTACTGCAATGACTATAACAGCTAGGAGCACCAATCCACCAACAACACCTCCAGCGATTGCACCAGCATTACTATGCGACTTTTCTGAGCTCTGAGTGGTAGTTACTGCCGGCGAGGTTGAAGACGGAGCATCCGAAAACGCCGTAGCCGGGGTGGTTGTAGACGCTGGCGTCAGAGTTGGAGGCGATATCCCTTTGAGAGCTAAGAAGTGGAATGATTAACTTCAGACTGTCGTTGAAATTTTGGTGAAAGTACCATTTTGTGCGGCTACAGGATCCAAGGTATCACCAGTCTGTCCAGTGCAAATGTTTTTAGAAATTAGCCCAGAAGTAAAGATTGAGACTTACAAGCGTAACATTCAAAAATGCCCATTCGGGAACATCAATAGTCGAAGGGACTTTTTCAGGGAATCTGTTACATATTCTGAGGAATGGAGGAGCGAAAGGCAAAGATGTTGAGGACTAACGTCGTCACGGTAGTGCCAATGCAATTCGCACTCCATGTAGTCCAGTTCTGGAAGTTTCGCGACTGGCATCCACCGCATGCACTGACCATGAAGTATGTAACTGAGCTACACAAACACGGGTTCTGCGTTGCGGCGGTTGGTCCGAGATATCGATTATCAACTGGTAGGGAATTAACTTGCGTTGCTATTTGCCCAGGATAATGAACAGCAAGACACGAGAAGACGATCGAAAGACGTACGTGTGCCGCAGGCACTTTCCAGATATGCTGCTACTAAGCAGGGCGTTTGACCTTTGTCGTTGAGTGACTGTAGGTGTAAAATAAATCAGTCTTCCGACCTATCTTATTTCAGGAATGCAGGCACATACCCACTCATAAGTGCTGGAGCAATTTGTAACATCGGAACTTTGGGCAATGACGCTGAGCGCAGCGGCAAACCAGACAACTAATCTTGCAGTCGATACGTGGTACCACAACATGGGGGCGAATGGAAGTACGAATCAGGCGTGTTTATCGGTACCTCCCTCTAAGTATGCTCGCAAGCTTCGCAGTGCCGATATCATGCTCCTGTGAAAATCTCGCGGGAAATAGGACACAGGTTTTCCAAATGATGTGATTCGTGTTTGATATCATGATGATTCGGGTTTTATGATGTTTGCACTACTTATACAGTAACTTATGTATATAGTTATTAATTAGTCCTGCGTTCGTAATCAATCATCGGGGCGCTCCGCGTTTGTCCCAGCCTCAAGCACTGCATTGGAACTCAGCACTGTAGACGCTCAGAATCCTGGACGCTTAGTTTGAAAGAGAAATGGGTTTGAACTAAAAAAGGGCCTCAAACCCGTCACTTGTGACAATGTATTGTACTGCGAAAAAAATTAGGCAATGAAAACAATCACAAAGTTCACAGCAGCAAGTGGAGCATAGCGCTAGCTTATCTCAGATCCGACTCAGATCCGACTCAGATCCGTTGGAATGCCTTCAAAGGGGGTATACTTGAGGTAGTAGCAAGTGCTGGTATAGAGCACTAGTAAATATACACAACACCCGTCTACTTAGCTTCCAGAAAAATGCAATCAAAACTCTGGGGCCCCAGTGTAGTGAGTTCGACCCGAGTTCGCAAGAAACACACCTGACACACTAGTGCGACTGTTCTCCATGAGTTATTGTGTTATTTGTGGAGAGTATAATTGTTGAGTAGCATAGTCACTATTTGCATTCGAACCAGAAAAAGTTTGAGGAGAGGAAGTGGAATTCTGTGAGGGGAAGCATAAGCTACCATCAATGACAACCGGTGCTATCGCAGAACCCACTCAACTATAACAGTGGTGATGCTGCGGGGGTTATTTGAGGCGGTGCTGAAGTCCTGATTGGATGTAAGAGGTGCGTGGGGTTTCAGACTTACTCGGACGAAGCCAAAGTATTAAGGCTGCAATCGCAGCAAGCACCACAACACCGCCGACGACGCCTCCAACAATCGCTTCAATAGCAGTCTTCTTGATACTTGAATCAGGGACAACTACTACTTCTGCGGCACCTACACCGAATGATATTACTTTTAAACCACAAAATGCTTTTAATCCCTATATATGAGTTGTATTAACAATGAATTATCTCTATCATGAGCTTTGTTTGTCCTCTGGAAGGAAATGTGTTACTGGCAGTGCGCTGTGACGCACATTAACGCGTGACAAAAAGTCGCGTCGTAAGTGTCACGCAAATTCTAATGTGCACGACATTTACTAAGAGGATACATTAAACGCCTCAAAATTTCCATATAAATGGGTTTTGTGTTGTATTCCTTTGACGGCAATGGTTTTAAACCTAACCTTTAGATAAAATTCTCTAAAATTCAATGATCTAACATTGCAGTCTAAAATAGGTATCAAACCATTGACTCCAGACGGTTAACCACGGTCCGGCTCGGTCTGGTTACAAATAATTGCCAAAACCGGTGAAGTCAGACCGTAACCAGACCGAGTCGAACCGCGGCAACACTACCCTGAGGAATAGTGTTGGGGAATCTGTCAATTTAAATTAGTTACGAGCTGAGTAATTATGTTACAGTGCCTTGCATATTGTTTTGCACGACTCAGATGCGCAGTGAGGGAGGGCTTTGACAGCTTCCCCCAAAGCGGACAGGCTCCGAGCAGGGTCCCGAGGATGACTGGAGGACACCGGCGTGCAGAAGCAGGGACGTGAGCTGGGCAAGCGGCCATCATCGGCATGACCGCAAGCGCGATGCGCCATGATGCGTCGACAGCACACTACGAGCGAGTCATTCTGCAGAGGCTCGCGCACTTCGTTTCCGCCTTTGACATGAGCGGAAATTTTTGTGAACATACCTAATTACTTGTAGAACAATTTTTTGGAAGAGAAAGACATGGTTTCCATACTGGAGAATTTAAAAAGTAATATGTTCACTTTTATAAAGACACTTGATAGAATTGGGAGAATTGAGAAAGATATTTTCTTTCAAGCCTAGTCATGTGCACTAATTATTTTGAATGAGCGTAGGCCATATTTTAAGGCTCTCTGATTAGGAGCGGGGGGGACGGCGAGTGTCGAGCGCGCCTGTTCAACATCAGCGCATGCTGCAAGTGGCTTAGCGCATCGCGGCGCGTCGCGCTTGCGGTCATGCCGATGATGGCTGCTTGCCCAGCTCACGTCCCTGCTTCTGCATGCTGGTGTCCTCCAGTCATCCTCGGGACCCTGCTTAAGTCGCAAAAGATTTACGCAGACACCCAAAAAAGTTACGGAATTTTTACCCACTTGGATCGCCATACACTCATAGTCCAAGTGGGTAAAAATTCCGTAACTTTTTTGGGTGTCTGCGTAAATCTTTTGCGACTTAGTACGCATGCACGGAATTCTATTTCACTCCCCGAAAATGTATTATTCACCCATAGATACCTTTACCTCCCCCCC
>MU155317.1:0-67508 GCA_015484465.1 Pholiota conissans
GGCTGGCCCTAGGTAATTGAAATTGCAGACGATACCAAGTCTGTGACCTCAAGGCATCGTTCTGGCAAATCATTGTCCCGTTCACGCTCCTCTACGCCTGTTAACTCAGCAACACGTAGTATTGCACCCAATAGCAACAAAGTAGTTGAGGGCGACTTTACTCCCAGAACTCGTCACCTTGCTATCAGTGCTAAATCACATGTTCGAATGACTAGCATGTACCACCCCAAGGGTCCTTTCCTGACCTCAAACCGTCTAGAGCGTCTAGAATTTGCTTGGAACACGATCAAGGATACATCAAAACAGAGTAACAGTGTTTCGACAAAAGATGCCTTCAAAAGAGCATCTGCAAATGATAACGTCAAGCGTCAGCTCACAACATTTGTAAGTTATTTCATAATTGTTTCCCATTATTAATATTAACTTTTTCTATGATTAGACGATGTATGGCAGAACAGCTTTGATTAGCAACATTATTACAAAGGCCCGTAGCCGTGTAAAGGGATTTTTTGGATTCAAGGGTGACAAGGTAAAAGATGATATTGAATGGTTATTGAAGGACTCCAAGTTCATGTATGGTGGCGTGAATGTCGAAGTATGTTCTATTCTACTATATCAAACTTCGCTAACTATTTCTACTTGTAGAAACGTGAATACAACAATCAAGAACCATTTGGTTGCGACTTGATAGTTGATATCATTGAAGCTCAGTGGTTTTCCACAACTTCAAGGTCGAATGCTGATGCAGAAACCTCTGCAAAGATTGCTGCTGAGAAAGATCTTCCTCTTACGATTATTATTCTGGCTGTTACGGTGGTATGTCACTTCTAATATTTCTTTTTATTACTGACATTTAGGGTCTGTAGATTGAACATGCTATCAAGGAATGGAACAATGGTCGAAAGGCTACTCCTCTTGCCTTCACTGAGGACATCGCAAAACAAAGGTTTGTAATTTATGTTAATGAAATCTTAGATTACTAATGTATGATATAGCTACAATCATCATCTTGGAAACTGGAATATACTTGCGGAAAAGTCTCCAAAGTGGACAAGCTTCTGGAGACAGAAACTTCTCAAGCGTATTTTGTATGATTTTTTATTGCCTTTTCGCAATGTTTCTAATCATAGAACATTATTATAGGACTAACCAGGAAGATGTTTACGGTGACTCTTCAAATGGAAGTGATTTGGCTGGAGTTGACTTTGGTCAACTTGATGCGCTGGCAACTGCAGAAATGGGCGAGCAAGAAGCAAGTTAAAGAAGAGCGTATCCTCTGGTGCCACTTTCTCTCTTTCTTATTATCTTACTATTATAGTACTAATTCAAATTTATGCTTTAGATTCTTTTGTGTGGCTTTATACCACTTCTGAGATCTTTTACATGCTTTCATCTATCTTTACCTGTCTTTACATGCTATGCTACATCTTCGTTCATCTTTCATATGCTTTCCAGATGTCTTGGCTCTCTTTCGCATACTTTAAGCTATCTTCTTTCACTTTAACTTACTTTATCACTATTTAATATGCGTTGAAACTGCATTATACACATTATAAATTGAGCAAAATTACATTTTTGGTCAATGCAGAACATCTTGTGTTTCCTATTCATAACATATAAGTGACTGTCAGTCGCAATTAAGTTGTCCTCTATAGGCTTTGAAGTTCTTATAGACTGCTATATCTTTCTCTCAACGATAACTAGAAACTGGATAGTTACTTCGAATCAATCCTATAGTAATTTGAAAATGCTCTGAATATGCTTTGAAACTAGAGGCACAAAGTGATTATGTCTATAAAATGATTTCAAGTCACACCCATATCAAATTGGATTGACTTCAAAGCCAACTAACTATGCTTTCACAATTCATTAAAGTGCTCCGAAAGACAAGCCAAAGATCAATCAAAGATCAATGTTATATTTGTTCTTGCTTTGAACAGCTTTGAGTGGCCTTTAGGATGCTTTGACTAAACTTTGAGATTACTCTATATAGTTTTGTAAAGCTCTTTGGTGATGCTCTGAATTATCTTTGTATCAGCTTTCAAAGAGCTTTCAAAGGACTGTTGAAGAACTTTAAAGAAAAAGTTACAAATGCACCTTCCTTTGAAAGACACCCAAGAGTCTTTGAGTCTTTATGATCTTTATGGTCCCTAAAGTGCTCTAGAGCAACTCAAGGCTCTCTGGACAAGGAAGTATTTTTCCTGATGTAATTGGTCTGAAGGTCTAGACCAGTTCTATATGTCGCAATCTGATGGCATCACTGATGGGGGTCAACAGAGCAGTCGTTTCTCGAGCTCATGATGAAAAGAACTCACTTTACTTACGTAAAGACTCGTAACTTTACTTACGTAAAGACTCGTAACTTCAACTTAATGATTCAGTCTTTTATAAAAACTGCTTAGGTCTGTCTGAGTAACGACGGAAAAAATCGAACTCAATTCATTCCTGTTTTTCCGGCTACATGTCCTTTGTAAGTTTTTTGAGTCGCTTCTCTGGAGAATTATTGCTTCATTTTTATTTACATGATAGTGTTACGGTGGTGGGCGGAACTACTTCATTTAATCCCGAAGTAGCTATCAGCCGTTTCTTTTCTGGTGGAGGTTTTAGCAATTATGTGAGTATTTGAATCAAAAGTTCTTCCTGTCTGTTATTCTGATGATAAGGCTTGTAGTTTGCACGGCCAATATGGCAGAGTGAGCATGTAGAGAATTACCTTAACAGGCTGCCAAAGAATACCTATCATGGACTTTTCAATCCCACAGGAAGGGCGAGTGTATTTCATAAGATCCTTTTTGTGTATATGCTTAAAATTTGGGGTCAGGCATACCCAGATGTCGCTGCTCAATGCGACAAGTATCGTATTGTTGTTGGAGACACATTTGGTCTCGTTGGAGGGGTCTCTGCAGCTTCTCCAACCTTTGCTGGGATCATTTCCCTTGTGAATAATGTTCGCATTTCAGCTGGAAAGCCTGTGTTAGGTACCATCTCCTCGCTCTTACAAGAATCAATTTGCCGAAAGTCTAATCTCTGTCTTGCTAGGGTTCCTCAACCCGTTCTTATATTCTACAGGCTTTTCTGCACTCAATGACATAACAATTGGAAATAATGCAGGATGTGGAACACCTGGATTTAATGCCACTACTGGTTGGGATCCCGTATGCAACATCTTTTCTGAGTTTTTGTCTTTGCTTGTCTAACTAGCATTATCAGGTCACTGGACTTGGATCACCCAATTTCCATTTGCTAAAGAGTATCTAGTCAAGTAAGATGGGATTGATTATGGTTAGCTTTTTAAATTTTATTTCCTATGTGAAGCTTGAACTTTTTTTATGTATCATTTTGTATCTGGTTTTAAGAGACTTGCGTATTGACTTATCGTATCACATCGCATGTTCGAGCACAATGCAGAATATGGATATTCAGTAGAATGATAGCCATATGGGTGGCGGCTTCTCTGAGAATTAAACGGATTCAATACACAATTGCATTCCCATTATCCGATATGTATAAATATCTGTGGATGGCCGGCCATGCATGCTGATTGGCGCTGATAGTATACGTACTTGTATTCATTTCGCCATCGCACCGTTGTAGATCGGATCAGATAGCTTTGCCGTAACTGGCACATCTAAATCGATCGTTTGTTGGGAAAATCGGACTCATTGAGCCACTTATCAGGTGTGAGACCGAACGGGGGTGGACATTCAAATTGTAGGTTATAGCATTACCATGAAAGGTCGACTTACGTCTCCTCAACACCTTGCTGGGACAATGCGGATACATATTTCATGGCGATCCATTGGCACATAATTCAGTTGTATTCAAAATCCTACATAATACAGCAATATTACAATTTATATATTTGAATGTGCCTCCACGGCGGGCGCACCTCCGGTGCACCCGCGCATTGTCGGCCCAAATTTGGATTTGACTTGAGAGTAAAGATTAGATCAGTATTCCATGTGTTAGCCTCACTAGGGATCCCTTCAAAAACGTCTAATAACAAGCCTAGGGGCCACCGAAGTATTTGTCCAAGCATTGCACCAAGGATAACACCCGACAAACCAAACAAGTGCAACGTTTCAAAACTTTTGCATTTTGAATCCACCGTCTGGAGTCGCAGACAACACGTGATTAGAACAAACAAGAACAACATTTCAAAACTACAGGTGTTTCCATATATAGATAAAAGTCTACGTGGGGGACCATTGCTTATCAGCAAGGTGATGTGACTTGGCGAGGTTTCTCCCACAACGACAACTTCTATAATTAGCGTATTGCAGCCGTTTGCATAATTGATGGCACTCGTCGATATTTTTCATGTATTCTAAATAGTCAGGTTTCATCAAATGTGCGCAGTTCCTGCTCTCATTGCTCACACTCTGTGCTGGTCCCTCGTGTCAAGAACCCTTCAAAAATCCAAAAGAATCGAGTCATGCGCTACTGTCACCAATGAGCATCCCTTGGGCTCTATTTCAGAGAGATGGGTGAAGCTGTCTAGTGACTCGGACAACTCGAGTGTCATTCAAGTTTCAACTGGCTCTCATTCATGCGGTAGAGGTATTTAAAAATTGAGAATGTTGGTGATCCAGATCACGCCTGTTGATGATACGAAAGACCATTATGATTGAGAATGACATTTATGAAATGCGGTGGGGGTGGGGGAGGGGCTAGATTGATGGTCAAAACTCAGAATTTCGCTAAGTAATTACAAAAATAGAATACAATAAAAATTCGAGGCCTGTCTCAGAGGGGTGCTGTGGGCGAGTTTGGGGGGGGCGACAAGTTTAGGAAGACATTTTGGGGATAGGGAAGCATCTGCCCGCTGTGTTGAGGTTCATCGAAGAGACTGGTCGGTTCGCTGACAGCCATGAGAGTGGCCATGATGAAAGAGCAGGAGCGTTGACATGGCGTGCGACTGCTTTATCATTTTATCTGCTTCTTTCTATCTTCCTCTATTTTTACAACTTCTTATAATGGACTACTATCCTACTGACTACACTATTGTTGTGCCACGCGCCTTTGAGCTTCTCATGAGGTCGACTTTATCTGATTGCGTAGATTCCAGTTGGATATATTTTTGATGGATAGCGTCCGCGGTAGTAGATGTCTGACGTAGGGCACCGCACTGACACGAATAAAATAAAATAAAAAAAGAAGGATCAAAAAAATTGGGGTGTTTTCACACTTTTGGCGCGCACGAGTATCTTGAGCAACAATTTTCCTTGATTGCGCGCGCCGCGCACTAAGTGAGAATACATCACGTGATCTATTATTGAGTTCTATTATATCCGTCTGTATACAGTATTATATATAGGCCGATGGACCGGCCTGTCTATGAAGATGAATCTGTCGACAGATGTAATCTTCATACATAGAACGGCTTCCGAACTACCGGCCGTATACTGTATGCCAGAGTCCTTCTACTGGCAGCCTCTCACATGCTCTGATGAGGAGTGAAAAGAGCTTAGAGGAGGATAATGGCTATGAGCTACCCTCCCCCGGATATAAGCTTCCCGATGCTTTGATGATGGATAAAGAGGATAGTGAAAAAAAAGGGAGATCGAGAGCGATAGTTCCAGCAGGTGCGTTACTGTGTCAATGTCGATCATTTATCCATCTCCAGTGTCTTTCTCAGCCACTCTCACCGACGTCGCGCACAATATACGCCTTGCCACGCCTGCCTGCAATTTCCTTTCGGTTTCTCTTTTTGCTTTTAAAGTTCAGTCATTGCATCTACATTGGTGCGCTGCCTCTGCGACTATCTACGCGCATAATGAACCCGCATTTACAATGTTTTGCGATGCGTTGATGCAAGTTGAAAGGCAGTGACATACCACTGCTTGATGGGTAATGCTTTGGTAAACGTATGAAATCACCACCCACATCATGATCTCTCGCTGCATTTCTCTCTTGTTATCCCTCTCTTGCCATCTCGCGCTTCCTCGCAGGCATCTAGTAGTACATCTAAAAGTGTAGTGCAGTATACAAACTCGCTACCAAAAGTATTCAAAAGGTTTGCACCTGGAGGTATATTTCATTCAGACTGCCATACCTATTCTTGCATCGAGTTTCTCAGTTCGTTCTGGCAAGCACCACATAATTGTAAGGTCTCCTTATTTAGCACAAGGTTCTGATGATAGTAATACAATGAGGAAATCACCACGAGTATCTGACATGCGCACGCTGACTGAAGTAAAAATTTGGGTTTATTGGACCATATTGTACTCAATCAGAATCCTTTTTCTATCCATGAGAATGGTGAGTAACATTGAAATTGTGAACGAACGCACAAAGCCCCCTGGGTGCAACTATGAAGCATTACATTTTGGATCTTGATACATCAAGGGATTACCCACCATTATCCTTAGTATTGACATTGTCGTGTCCAGCAAGACCGTCGGTGGTACGAGTAGCATTGAAGTCATGAACGAAGGCGGCTAGGATCGGAAGATCCCTCTTTATGACTACGCAGCATTGAATATCCGAAATTTTGATTTGAACCAATCTATATAACTTACCAGTCTTCTCGTTCTTACTTTCAGAGTTACCAGGATGCAACTCATCCGTGTGATGGGTAGCGTTGAAGTCATGCACGAAACCAGCAAGCACAGGAAGGCCGCGAGGCGTAACTGTAACTTTTGTTAGCAGCACAGGTCATTGTGTAGGAAATTAAATTTGATTACCTTCCGATTCTTCTGCAGCACCTTCGGGGGTGGGGGGCTGAACTCCTGTCGGCATTGCATGGACTTGAGCTACAACATGGTTGTAAAAATCGACCCTATGAAGTTTTCGAAACGAAATTGACTTACAACTAGTCATGATTGTGGCCAGAACTATTGCCATGGTGGCCAGAATCTTGAAAGAGATAGAGTACATAGCAGGAGAGTCTTCACTGAAAGTTTGTGTTTGCAAAAAGGAGTTCGATTCGCGATCCTTCCTTGAATTTCGACTGACTCTTATATACCATTAATGGGCGTATATCATATCTAGCGCTTTTTTTAAAGAACACTTCTTCTTTTACCTGTGGGCTGTACTATTGTGGTGCGTTGCTGTGGTGTGTTATGAGTCAACTCCTGAAATTAGCTCATCAGCACATACAGTGTGCGTTCGAGACTCTGAATCTGAAAAAATATTTTGCGGTATTGGACTGTCAAGGACTTATTTGAACTTTCTGATTGCGAAACCAGGGTGTTGGTGGAACCGACTTTGCCCACTGTTGCATGTCAATGCATGCTTCATCGTGTGGTACATGTACATGTATTACTCGCAGCGTGGTGGGCGCTCTTTCGGAGCATGGACCACAATATACCTTGAGAATGCATCTACTTCTGACTATCATAATCATGATATCCGAAGATGGGCGTCATGGAGAAGCCTGTCTTCATTTTCATCAGAATCACAATTGTGTATGGCTACTCTGATTTTTCCTGACCACATATAGGTGAGATATACGTGGGTTTCTTGGCTCATAAGGGTGCAGAGAATCGAGATGTATGCTATTTTGAAGACTGCAACTGTACCGAATGTATGTATTCGGATTCTTGCACGGGTTTTACTGAATTAAAATACAAGCTCCAAACAATGGAAGCAAGTACTGCGCACACTCTTTTGTGAGAAGTCTGATATTACTCCGGTCTTCCATCTTTATATCCTTCACAAATTTAGTTTCAGTGGATGATATACTAGCACATAATAACGCTTGTGCTCGAACTCTTTGTCCAACCAAAGCTTACTCCCATCGTCGACGCATCATGGTATATCTGCCTTCAACACTCCGTAACAAGATGTCGGGATATTCAATCCTTTCCAAAGAAAGCCCGGACCTTGGTGAAGACGCTCAGGATAATGGTCCCTTATTGGGCCGGGATGATAGTGCTTCTGAAGCACCTATAAGTCCTGTCGACAAAAAACTTGTTCCGATATATTCTATCGTTGGCGCCATAATTTTCTTGGTTATTCTGAACGTTGCTCTGGGGTTCGCCAATATATGGGCCACCCATACGATTGGGGCAATGTATCATGCAACTGAGATTATGCCAGTCGAGAAACTTCCTCGAGCGGATCAGTACCGTGGCCTCGGCAAGCTATCTCGTGAATATTGTGAGTGAAAAATAATAAGTTACTGTCCATAAAAAGCTGATTAGGCCCTTGGTATTGGAAGTGGAAGAGGGCTATGAATCTAGCCTTCAGGAATTATGAGAACGTCCCAAAGGTGTACTTGGAACACACTTCGCTTGGTAGGACACATCCTGTCATTAATGATTGTGACCGTACAGATAATAAGATCATCCTAGGTGACGCTTATGCTAGTATTTATAATAAGCCAGGCGCTGGATATGTAGTAGTTAGTCACCCGACCAGTACCGAAATGTGTATTGCGCGAAGTATGTATGCTAAGCAGGAAATTCCTAATTAGGCCTAATTTCCATAAGTAAATTTTGACAGGCCGGCGGTTATAGTTCCTTCGATATAAAAATAGGACATATGCCAACCCTATAAATAGATTGAATCGCGACCCCGTTGGAGAGATGGGCACACCTTTCCTAATATTATCTGGCGAGTCATATGGTGCTCTCGGGCTTCCTTTCCCATAATGTGACGTTCACTTCTTCTAAGTGACTCGATTGATACAGCGAGAATAGAAGAGCTTGCCATCCATCTCAACCGGCTGTCAAGGACAATACAGTTCGGGCTGTAAAAACATAACGTACCGCTCGTTCCTTTGGCGTAGAAGGAGACAAAATATAGAATGGAGTTTGTTTCAATTGCAACGCCATCAACCTGACAGACAGTGCACACAGTGCCCAAGTAACACCTGATCGTTATTTGTAAAGTCTGTACGTAACCATTGTTGAATCAAACCGAACGACAAAAACAAACTTTCAGCGCGGAATTAACTTTTCATAATATAAAGGTCCTGGTACCTAAAGCAATAATATCCATATTGACAAACATGATCAGGAAGCACAAAATCACCGACCTTCGAGTACTCATAGAGGTAACATCATCATCATCATGCCTGTGTACTGCGGTTGAGTGGCATTAATCAGCGCATGAGTAGGAGTTTATTGACGAAGTCTATTGCAGCTGTTGTACGATAATCGTTCTCTACATCGTGATGCAGCGATGGTGGTCATGATCAATCGTCCGTGCGCCACCGTAATTTATGAAAAATCCGATGAAAATCATGAAATGCCCGAATTAGGAAATTACGTACTCGTGCATGCCAAAAGTGTGGAAACACGAGTCCCATTTTCCTGACCTACATCATTCAAATCATACTTTCTTCTGCTCGTCTTTGGGATTAATGGAGTACTCTGAGATATTTACAAGACACCTAAAAGAAATTCCAGCTGGATGTGAATAGATGCTTATGGAAGGATCAAAAAATTGGGGTGTTTTCACACTTTCTCGTATATGTTACGGCTCTATTTATATAGACTCGTTCTTTAACCTTCAGACCCACCAGATTTTTGGGCCCTTGTAACGCTAAACTCGCCAGATCTTTTTCCGGCGGATCTTTCCATCTTCCAGTTTCCCCCCATTGATGTCCTTGCACACCTGCTCCAACACGACCGTAGCCTTACAACCGTGGAATGGGTATCTTTGAAGTATAATGAAGCGATGAAGTGAACAAGCGGCTGCAGGGTATGTGTAATATGAAGCTGTGGAAGTGGAAAGGTGGGTCCTCGCCGGAGTGGACAGTGATGTCGGACCGCAAATGCATGTGGCTGTGCCAACTTTCGTCCCTTGCCCCAACTTTGCCTGCCCCTACACGCACAGGGGTCTATAGCTAAGGTATTAACTGTGCATATTTAGATTTTGAAGGAGTAGAGCTTTTAGCTGATATAACTTTCTAAGGTCTCTCTCTCCTGTACCTTGCTTAACATGGCATTTTATGTTCACCTGTAAGGCTAAGGATTCCGCAGAACAAGTGCAAAAATACATAATCAGTCTGCAGACGACGAGTATCTACCATGCACCGCAAGACCCACAATACAAGTATCTACATTCCTCCGAACAAAATATGGATGAGAAAAGAGACCTTTAATTACACCTCCCCCTTGTACATCTAACTCTTGCGAGGTATATGATATACGGCGGTTGAGCTGAATACAAAACTGCAATGACGTACATACATAAACAGAAGTAACTAAAAACTTGTCAACATAAGCAGTGGAAATTCACTGGAAACTCAAATTAAAATGTCTGCAAAAACCCATTTTACTCTCTTCTTTCCTCGCGAAGACGGATCATGCATTCCGCAGTGTTAGCTTCCACCATATCTCTAACTTGTGTCCAGTCCCTACACCTATGAACTACGTTGCCACCGGTGGATCCCAGATGCTCTTTTCCTTCTTTGTCCAATACGATAGTATCAGCTGGCTCAAGCATTGTATCCGCTGCGCAAAGGATCATCTCGCGGAGATACACAAGGCAGTGAGAGACGTGGTGGTCAACGCTGGTTCCGTTTCCGGGATAAACAAGCGCGCCCGCTTTCGCGCTAGCAAATCCGTAACGAAGGACATCCAAACAATGAAGTTGATGGTACATGGAGAGGGAAAACATGTCATGGTTAGGGCCAAGGTCCACAAATCCACTGTCGGGAGGTATCAAGGATGCCCAGTCATCGTCTGCATAAATTCCATAAACGCGGTCGTCGAGCCATTCAGCATTCATGGCTGTGTGCTTGACATGTAACGGAAGAGCATTGGGCCTGTCATGTCCAATGAAGGCTGAAGTCGAAGAAATTACTTTAGCACCTACTCCTACTCGTAGGTATAGGAACAGCGGCGATATTCAACTTACAGTATTCAACCGTCTCAGGTCTGATAATAGGGCATAATTGGCGAAGAGTATGCAGCTTCATACCAAAATCCAGCGTTTGATACAACGCAAGGATAACAAGTGAAAGGACGAGCTTCCACTGTGAGTTTGGCTTCATGTGCATAATACTTGGTGTTGAGGTAGTCATCGAAAAGATAAAACAAGCAAAGTGACCCATTTTGTGCACCGCTGCAAGGTTAAAATTGGAACACATAGGTTCACTTCGAAAGAGAATGTCTCCACTGACCGTCTGCGCAGGTGAACTGGTTGGAATGATGAATGGGGACATCGGCCGCCCAAGTGCACCCACAACGACCACAAAAATTAGAACATATACATAACGTGCTCCTTGATATCTATTTTAAATACTTCAATTCTCATCGTAAAAGAATAGATTACAGCAAAACGAAAAACCAGAAGCCGCAATTTACCACACAGCACACACGGACCAGAAAAGCGGACCAAAAGATTGAACCAAGCCATCAACCCCCGCAAACAACCCCCGAACAAGACTCGACACCGACCCCCAAACCCCACCCATAACCAAAAACAACAAGAAACAACAAAAACTCGAACAACCATAACCCCGAACTGTAAAAAAAGCGTAAAAGGCCGACCCAACCGGAGGAAAGGAGCTGGAAACGAGACAGGGCTAAGACGAGACGACAGCGCCAAAGCTAGCCAGCGAAGCAAACGAGCGAATCAAAGGCGGCGATCAAGCCAGGCAACAAAGACAAAGATCAAATACAAAGCGCCCCGTCACCTAAATCCAAAATCCAAAACTACCGCCAAGAAAGAAGCTGTAATCTATTCTTTTACGATGAGAATTGAAGTATTTAAAATAGATATCAAGGAGCACGTTATGTATATGTTCTAATTTTTGTGGTCGTTGTGGGTGCACTTGGGCGGCCGATATCCAAGTGCGTGTTGTGGCCAACCGTTCCGAATAATAAATCGAACCCTTACGGAATCCATCTGTCGCCTGATGACTTCGATGTGATTGATGATCGATATGAGCACTCCATAACAGAATTGATTGAGGCCCCAAACCCAACACTTGCATCGCAACAAAAGAGTCACTCCGAGTGATGAGTATTTCCAGATTGCACCCGCCGTGGGTAATAATTTATTATTGTCTCTTATCATCGTCCGTCTCATTCGGTAGAAGGCCAGTCAAGATTTGATTGAGGTATTATTTTCTACTGCATGCTGAGATAGCAGAATTTATTGGAGTGAAAACCGTGTATTATTTGAAGTCGAATAGTTCAATCAGGGGTTGTTGATCCTTGGAGCGCCAATTCTACCGTACGTGCAGCACCTTTTTTTGGAGCTATATTTTACTATCTGTCAGGCAGAGTGTACAAGTACAATGCAGCGCGCATTACATGTCCAATTCAGTGTTTGATCTTTGGTGACGATAAACTTAATTACAAGCACATGGATACTACATATTTGATGATTTCGACTCAAAAAAAGCAATGGACACACAACACTCTCAGGATGTGAGCCATCTCCCAACGATCTCCATATACCTAGCGCGTTCCTCGAACTGGGCCATGTGCGAGGAAGCTGCGAATTGTACCCACTTCGCGTGCGGTAAACGCGTGAAGAATTCGATCATGGCGCTGTCCTGCGCTTCGTCGTACCTCCCATTGAGCAAGAGAGTGGGCACCGTAATCTTGTGTACCTCGTCTACGACAGACCAATCCTTGAGCGTTCCTGAAACGTAGAATTCAGACGGACCCCACCTGCACCATCAAACTAGTTAGTTAAAGAACTCAAGTGATGAGCAAATAAGAAACGCACATAGTAGAATAGACAGTGGGGTCTTCTTCAAGCAATCCTAGGGACTGTAGAATTTCCTCTGGCATTGGGTCCAAGCGACACAAAAATTGCGAATAGTAGAATCCCATTGCAGCCTGGTATTCTTGCGAGTCAGTCGTGCCTTCTTTTTCGCATTTGTCCATAGTGTCCTGGATATCCTGAGGCAGGGTGCGTCGCAACTTGTTCTGTGTGTCAGTCCAGAGCGTGAGACTGGGAGCGGACGACATGATTATGTAGCGACGCAAGCCCTTCGGCTGCTTGGCCGCGAAACGGGACCCAAACATGGCGCCCCAAGCTGTGTTCATACACTGAGAATCATTTCATCTTGAAACTTATGGAGATTCACTTACAGTGGCCCAGAACGTCATATTGCGTCAAACCGAGATGAGCGATGAGAGACTCGAGTTCGGACACGAAGATATTATCGTTCCAGAACTCAATACCTGCAGACTGCTTCTCGCGAAGGTGGGTGGATCTGCCACATCCTACCTGATCATATTGAATTATAGGAATTGAATAGGCGCTGGTGAGATCGGCCAGGACATTGTAAGCCGAGGATCCGACACCGGGCCCTCCGTGGAGGATAATAAGAGGCGTAGCCCGGGAGGTTTTGAGGTCTCCTGTAATCTTGTACCAAGTCTTCAAGGGCTTTCCAGCTGGGGGATAGTTGAAGTCGGCTTCGGCTTCGTACACAGGAAGCGTAGACATGGTGTTACAGCCGAATATTGGAAAGTTGGCAATGGTGTACGCTGATTGTCCTATTTATGCAGGCTGTGATGTCACAGCTATCGCCCAGTGAGATTTGGCAAGCCACAACGATCGTTCAAATTCCCACACATCTGACCATATAGAGGCGTATTCATCGCATTGATCCATCATGCATCACGATTCCTGGAAAACTTGGCCATGGCCAATTGTGGGGCTTCGATTCTGCGCATCATGATATCTGCTCTTCGTACGGGCGCTGTGCTACTGCGTTCGACCCACATGAACGCTTCCATTCCATCAACGTTCTGTTCACACCGCTCGGTGGGTAATGCTCCTCATCTGACTGATTCAATCTTTCAAAGGTTCTGATGAGCATAGCGTACTTTCTTTCCGTTACCATCTTCCTAAATCCATCTATAGCACAGATTTTGGCACATCTGAGAACTCTTCCATCCACTACGGCAGCATCGATGCCATCGATTGGCATTGCATATGGCCTGACGAATATTAATGTTTCTATATAATAGGCATCGACCTCCGAGTTTCAACACCATTCTGTAACACCAAGATGTTCCTCACAAACCGCCTTGTTCTTCGAGGATACCGTCCATCTGACCAAGACTTCTTTCTTGACCTTTTTGACACTTACAATGTCCTGTCCAACCTCACTGCCGACATCACCGCTCCAGGATACGATAATCATCGCGATATGCTTGGGAAAATGACCAAATGTGCCCTTTTCGTGGTAGTCGAAGATAAGGAGACACACGAAACAATGGGCTTCACGTTGGTCAACGTCACCACACCTAGAGATTTGGACGGCGAAGTGGGCATGGCACTAGCCGAAAAATGGTGGGGAAAGGGATACGCAACAGAGATAATGGAGTGGCTACTCGGCTACTCCTTCAAAATTTTGGGGCTTCGTCGTCTCTCTCTATTTGTCTTCTCTTCCAATGAACGCGCCATATCTCTGTACGAAAATATGTGAGTCAGTGTCACTCTGTTGGGCATCATTTTTTTGAGAAACGATCGCTTTTCTAGCGGCTTCAAGCACGAAGGGAGAAAACGTGAGGCTTTGTGGAAAGAAGGACGATGGGTCGATCTCGTGTGGATGGGGATGTTAAGCAGAGAATATTCTCCCACCACTGAACAAGCTCAAGGAAATGCGAAAGAAGGGTGGGTGCACTTCAACATTATTTAATGCGTAAATTTCTGAGATCTTTCGGAAGAATCGCGTAGGCCAGTCAAGGTTTCGTGCCGTAGATGGGTGGGAATTTTGCAATTCTGTCGAATCCATTCCATCTTCATACCGCTGAGAGTAGCAGTTGTTTCTTTGGCGCGGCAGTGTATATCATCTTGGTTTTCACTCTTCTACTGAATGAATACAAATTCGACTAGCTACCCATTCACACTCTTATAGAATCGTTTTTGTAAATATAAATTGCTATATGTATATCTTTGCCGTATACATTTCGGAAGGTATCGAAGTGGATGATGACTGGATATTGCCGATAACGAGCATTTGTGAAATGCGGACCTTTGATGGCTTAGGCCTTACTATCAGTACGTAGTTCTCTAACAGTTGCTACATGAATAGGCGGCCAAAAGTATCTATATGCATATGTACTCTATCGGTACATCTTCAACCGTGTTCAGAAAGAAACATACGTATTTATGGAAATTTATGTCAAAAAAGATTACGTTGGGTGAAAGAATGAGGAATTTAGAAAATGGGCTAAGTAAAGGCTGCTATCGTGCACAAGATAATTCGTTCATCGCAAAGATTACTCTGCGCTCACGAATACTGGAATTCAAGTCAGGCTGGATGGGTCAATATTTTAGATAACGAAAAGGTGATATTTCAGATATCTGAGGATTTGATATATAGATAATAGAAGAGAATGTACAACCAGTGGTAGTATAGCACATGCGAGAAAAAAGCGATTGAAAAATAGTATTATGATAACAGTTGCAAAGCACCAAGAACAGAAAATGAAAACGATTAGAAAGTTAGACGCGTCAAAAATCAGAAGGCACCAACGACGGAGCGTCCTATATAACTATCCAGCATCTACAGTTCCCAAAATATCAGTTACCGTTCCGCAAAAGTAACACCAACACTAAAACACACCTTATCAATTTCCTCAAGCTTCCTGAAAGCAGGCCCATATATCTCGCGCACTTGCGGGTGCAGCGACTCCAAATCAACAGGTCTACCAAACAACAATTCATCCACAGGGTCCAAGGGTGGCAGCGGCTTCTGCGGTTTGGAAGCCTTATACTCAATGATCGCCATCATCTGTGACAGTCCAAAATCATTCTTGGGTATAACGAGCCGGCGCTGCTGCTGGTTCTTGGGTGTGCTGCGCGCTGGCGCCTTCTCCTCGTCTACGCGGGCGAGGTTGGAGTGGACAGGGGGTGTTGCGCGACCTGACTGGTCAGACATAATGGAAGCTATTGATGGGTTGCGGCGGTTGTTCGGGACTGGACCCATGGGCGTGACTCGCCCTCCAGCAGTCGGCGTGGTCGTTCCAGGACGAGAGGGAGGGTTAGGCAGGGGCGTAGGGGTGGGAGCGGGAGCAGGAGCAGGTGCGACTGGGGTGGAACGTGCGACGACGTTATCCTCAACCTCCTGATATGGACGGCCTTCCTCTGTATTGTCATCGGCAGAGTATTCTGAGATGGACGCCGACCGAGCCGAGAGGCGTCGACTGTCTGGACTCGAGAGCGCGGAATAGTCTCTTTCCTTGCCTTTGCCCTTCCTAATTTTATGCAGGACACGGTCAAGCTTTTCACCTATGCCGTCCTTGTTGCGAATGAAGACGCCCTCGAGCAGATCGTTCTTCGCACCGTCCATCTCGCGCCACTCCTGCTCGATGATATCGCTGATATCGTATGTCTCACCATCGGGCTCGACGTAAGAATAGCGCATGCGATCGCCCACTTCGTATCGCGAGCTGCGGAGCATGACGTTCCCAGGCAAGAGCACGTCCATCCCACGTACAGAATTAGTCGACGCAGACACGATGGCACGCTGGGTCGCTCGAGTTGCGGCTCGTTGAGCAGCGATGATTTCCTGTCGAGAAGGCTGTTTGTGGGTGTGATTGTTATCGGCGAGCGGGCTCTGCGGTGTTTCTGAGCTATAACTCGATGTGGACTCGCGGTGCAGGTGCTGCAGGGCAATCTCATCAAGAGGGGCTGAAGAGCGCCGGCGGGTGGTGGAATTGCGATAAGATGTGGCTCGGCGAAGCACGAAGACAGGGTCATCAGACCTGATGTCATCCACGGTTCCTAAAAGCTGCGACGAGTCCAGAGAGCGGCGTTTGTTGGCTGCAGCTTGACGCTCTGGAGCACGGAATTGAGGTGGGCGAGGGTATGCGTCAATTACTTTGCTAGACGGTGTCAATTCGCGCTCTGCAAAAATGAAGGGGTTAATAAAGATCTGTAGTTTAGAAACGAAGAATAAAAACCCTTTAAGGACATACCCTGCCCGTCAATGCTAACCATCAGTCCATATCGAACACGCACTCCACTTCGTCGTTTCGTCATCTTGTCTTCCACCTCATCACCGCCGTCGATGACACCGTCCTGGATACCAAAGCGTTCGAGCCCAATCTCTGTAACTTCCGCGACGGTGACGTTCTTGGGGAACATGAAGATCTTGCGCCTCACAACAGGCGACACAACGACAGGCGCAGAAGGATCAGGCAGAGAGCTCTTGAAAACGATAGCCTCGGTCTGAGGATGGAATTGCATGTCGTCGGGGAGATCTTCAGCATAAATGACGAGCTGGAGCGCAAAGCGAATAGACGGCGAAGAGAAGCGTTCGGTCGAAACCGGGCTCAAGACAGAGAGATACTGCGACTTGGAGCCTGAAGTATCGATGTCACTATGCGACACGTCGGCAGTCAGGGTCTCGTCGCCTTCGTGGCCAGTCAAGCTGTCATCCTGCCCATCCTCGCCTCTTCGGTTCAAGTAGAACTTGACAGCAGAGTCGTCCGTGAAGTCATTCATCGATAGCTTAGTGATAGCGGGATGCATGGAGAGGTTGCTCGAGACAGAGCTGATGCTGCCTACGCTGCTTCTCTTGACTTTCGGCAACTCCATAGCTTCAACGACCAGTGTCTCGAACACGACGAGAGGATGCTCTGACGCTTGCAGCACAGCGGAAGCACCGCCCTCGACCTGCTTGACCGTTAAAAAGTAATCACCCTCATCTTCGCCTGAAGGAAGCCTGAACCGCTGGATAGCTTGCTTAATGAGGTCATTCGCAGTCGTTGATGCATTCAACAGCACTGTCTTGAACGTCGCCTCTGTCTGCAGGTTCTTGCCCGCGAACACACGGATAACGCTTAGATTCGCCTGACCATCATTCGCTGACGGGCTCGTCAAAATCAACGATCCCGGACGAGGCCGAGAGGTCGGTGGTCCTAAAGCGGAGCTAGTCGATGGCGAGCTCAGCATGACCGACGACGCTGACTGCAGACCGTACGATGGCTGTGCCTCTGGTGGCGACGAAGGCGAGCGGTTGAGATACTGCTTATACAAATCGCGCTGCTGCTGATCGCGCTCACGAAGTTGGCTAGCATGTTCCGAGACCTGGGGCGCCACTGCACGCTCAGGCGTCGATGGTGCAACTTGGTCCGCCTGAGAGGCAGCGCGTATGTCTGACACTGCGTTCCTGAGGTTGATCGCCTGCTGCTGCTGCTGAGCGGCGTTCGTTGTGGGCGACATAGAGCCATCCACAGGCTTGTGGCCCGATCGACTAGATTCTTCAGATCCACGGCCGGCATATTCACTGCTCTCGAGCGACCCAATCGACGGGTTGCGATCTTTGGTTTTCTCTTTCTCCTTCTCTTTCTTCGCAAACAGACCACGGAACACTGAAACCTTTTTCTTCTTGCCCTCGTCCTCGGTATCGCTCTTGGACTGCTCCTTGCGCAATTTACCCGGAGACTGCTTGTTGTACGTTGCTGAGCTAACGGGCGCGGCCATCTTCTCCTTTCCTTTCGCCTTCTTCTTGGATGAGTCGTCGGACTGCGAATCTTCGTCGCGTTGTCTCTTGGAACGCTCCTCTTCGATCGCGACGCTGGGCAGGTATGGTTGACCAGGTGGCCGGTCGTCATATTCGCGCGCAATGGTAGGTGTAACGGTCATCTTCCGTGTTTCAGTGGCCTCTGCGGGGTCTCGCATGCTATTTATGGACCCAGAATCCAGGGAAAGCTTTTCGCGCGAGTTCGAGGTTCGAAGCGTAGGCTGAGATTGTTGAGAAGCCTGGGGTTGCTGCTGCCTCTGGAAAGCATCGGCCGACTGCATGGCTTGTGGTGTTGACTGCTGCTGTTGCTGTTGCTGCATCTGCATCTGCTGCATCTGCTGCTGCTGCTGTTGTTGTTGTTGACGCTCTTGAGCCATCATCTGCTCATGCTGTTGCTGCAATTGCTCCTGCTGGAGCGCACGAAGGCGTAGCTGCTCTTGATGCTCGCGAATGGAACCAGGTTGCAGCGCGTCAGGAATGCCAGGCCCTTGATTGTGGCGGTTTTGGAGTTCGACAGAGGTGTCGTCCCATTGCATGCCGTCCTCTTGATCCATCGAAGAATTCATGTCATCTTCGTCCATGCTCTGCATGTACATTTGCTCCGCTGCCAGGTCGAGGTCTTCATCTTCGAACCCTTCAAGGTCCCACTCGTCGTCTTCGTCTTCGATTTCGCCGTCGCGGAGGGGGGGAACATAGCGGTGGTGGGTGCGCACGGAGTTAAAATGGATGCTGCGCCGTTTATTAGCGCGGCTGCCCGTGCGGTTTGTTTCTGGTGAGCTGGTCCCGTTACCGAATGCGACGTTATGTCGGACTCTATCCTGGGCGGCCAGCAAGCTTTCGTGATTTTCTGCTTCGGTAGCAAGGGCAAGCTAGAAAATAGATACATGTTTGAATACGTTGCGCAGGTAGTTATGAGATACTCACGTCGACATTACGATGTTTATTGAGCCGAGCAAGGCGCTCAAAAGGCGTCTCGATGTTTTCCGCAGGAATGTATCCCACCTCCTGCGTTTTGAGAACCCGAACCAGCCACCAGTAACTATTACTGTCATCCATAAGGTACAGGCTGTCCCCTTTGACTACATTTGCCTGCCCTTCGACGGTTGCAGCAAAGCTATGCAACGCATAGACCATGTCGAAGTCGATGGATTCGTTAGGTATCGAGAGAGTAGAAGAGCCGTCGTCTTCGAAGATCTCTTCGCCTTCTTCGGCCTCGGAATCCTCTTCAAGGATGGAATGCTCCTCATCATCGGTTCCATAGTTTAGTGCATCGGCATGTGCCTGAAGTTGCCCATCATCTGCGTGAATTTGCTCCCGCAGGTCAAACGTGTCTTGGCGAGTTGGTCTGCGCGGGTCGACATTCATGGCTAATGATTATAGATAGGAAAGCGGAAATGGAGGTAAATGAGAGTGGAATGAGGTGCCAAATAATGGTGTTGGAATGCTTCGAAGGACCTGCTCCGGTTGACAATAATGAAGGAAAGTCTTGAATGGGTGTAGAAGCAAGCTATTAAACCATATATTGGCGTTCGTCGCAGATTTCAGAAGAGGGAAGCGTCGTCGTCGGTAGTGCTGGCGAGGAGCTCGTTGCAGAGCAACTTGCAGTGACAAGCTGCAAAGGATATACCATTATGTAATTCCGTTCGCATCACCTTATTATGCAATCAATTGAATTGGTTGAGAATTTTCTTTCACCTGCCGTTTAGAATCGTTCTTGTCCTCTCCGCCCATGGTGTAATTTTTCTTGGTGAGCTTCGTCTCTTTACTTTCTTTGGATGATACTATGGAGTTACCGCCTGATATCTCACCTTTGGGGACGGTATTTGACGACAAATCCAAGGCTGTATTTTTCGAAATATTCTGATCCTTCTCATGCTCTTCCCAGTATTCCTCGTACTCATGCCTTCTTCCAGATGTCATTCTTCTACATGCCTAGTGAAGGAGAAGACGTAGAATTGTATATGGTTTAATTCTTTACTTTTCATGTGAGTTGTATTTCTTTTCGACTTCGAATGATGTTTTATCACGACGGTCTTCGTAATTCTCTGCCGAAAATGCCCGCCACAGCTCAATTTTTCGGGCACCCCCTTCTGATACCTTATCCTCGTTCCTTCATTCTATCCGCATACTCACCACTTTTTTTAGAGGTATAATCTTCGGGGTGCGTTGATATCCTTTCCGACATCTGATATCATCGGCTGGTGTATATAAGTAGAGTACGTAGGAGATGGTACATTTCTTCCTATTTACGACCTTGCTATAGGCTATTGGGTGTGTCATTATACTGCAGTTTCCAACGTCTGATCAGGAGGAGGATATTCCCTGCTCAACAGCCCCATCCACACATAATCAACCCATTCCCCTTCCTTCCATATCGCTTCACGCTTCCTACCCTCATGTTTGAATCCACTAACGTCGATAAATGAGAAAGAGAAACCCGGACACCACAGCTGATCCTACTCACATTTTTTCATACAGCGCAATCGCACGCGTGTTCGACGAAAACGCAAAGAGCGACAAGCGCCTTAAACCCAAACCCTTGAACGAATACCCAACCAACCACTCCATGACCTCACTGGCATATCCCTTCCCCCATGCCTGCTTCTTCAATGCAATCCCCACCTCCCCGTCCAGGTTTCGGGGAGTGGGTATGTCGACCAATGCTAAGCCTATTCGATCGTAAGAGCCCTTCTCCTCGACCACTACACACAGAGCAGATTTGATAACGCCTTCGAGCCGCACTCGGTGGTTCTCGATGTTTGGTGTAACGTATTCCGTTGTGAGATTCACGAGGATATCGTAGTCATTGAAGAGGCTGAGGAAGAAGTCCTCGTCAGTGGGGCGGTAGCCGCGCAGAATAAGCTGTTTCGTTTCGAACATCCGGGACTTTGACCTACCTCTGCGACTGGTGGTCCTTATTTATACGATGCTCAAGCAATTTCGGAACCATTGGATGGCTTTGAGTCAGTGGCTGTCAGTACATTTTTATTATTAGCATAAGTTCTGCGGCAAACGTACGTCGACCCCGCAAGGTTGATCTCAGGATTGTCGCGTTAGAAATGCGGCGGCGCAGCTATGACTCGTATACAGATCCCTTCACGCCGAAATACCAATCAATCAGCGTCCGGAATCTGGTCTGCAAAGATGGGCGCTTAATTTTCACTTTGGGCGGATTGTATCTAATCGCAGGATACCACCCAGATGCGCAACATATTTGGAGGCTTGTTGCTATGCGGATGTGTTGAAACACATCCAGAGTTTCTGGCATGAAAGGGGAACTCATTCTCATTCAACAAATACACTACTGAACACAGATCGTATCATTGCACAATTACTCAGCATAACGATGGTAGTCAGAAAAAAAAACCATAGGTCACAAAATAAACTGATCAGATATTGATTTCTATACAAGAGCTTTTTGTAAGTGTATTGACACTCCATAAATAGTTTACGTACTTTTCTCCCCATGTGACCGACCTTTTATTTCTTCGCCATCCTCGTTCAAGGGACCCCAAGGCAATGCATAGGGCTCGAACATATCATCGACAGTGTCAGAGACCGCTTTTACTGGGCCATCTGTTGAAATCATCCGATATTGTGTGCGGAGACACCCTTCTTTCAAGGTACCCAACCGAAGAAGAGGGGTATAAATGACGCCCGGTTGAGAACCTATATCATGCACGCCAGAAGCCTTGGAATTCTTGATGTAGATACCTGCAGACGCTGCAAAGGGTGGGTAAGCTCCAATGAGACTGAAGGTGACTGAATTCCAGCACCCTCTAGAGATAGTGAAGGCGTAGGCAGGACAATGAGTGACGGACGTGACGATGACTTGGTCGTCGAGTATGTGTTTCTCTTCCAGAAATTGGAGAAGAGGTCGAAGATTATAAGTATTACACAGGTTGGTGGAGTATGGCTGAACCAGAATAAGAACCGCTCCGTAGTGAGAGCCAAATTCAAACTTCCATTCAGCTTTGCCATCAGGTACGTTTCTAAGAAAATAAGGGCATAATTCTAGTCAGAGCATGCGTATGTCTTTAATAAGGTAGGACTCACATCCCACCCGTAACGCCCATCTGTTTGATTCCATTACTTTTCAAGTGCGTAGAGGTGCTCGGAGGGTCTGGCTTCGGTTCGCTATACAAGGATATCAATTGTGTAAGTTCATCGTAGTCGGAAATTGACAATTCGGGGTCGAAGATGCTGCCATGTTTTTCGAAGAGGCCAGTCTCCTTATCAATAACCCCAAAATCGCCAACATCAAAACGTCTAGCCGCGGTATAGTTCGCATAACTCCCTGCAGACACAAGGATAAATTACCAGAAAGAGCCGTTTACGAAGAAACATACCGTCCAATGGATAGATTAAATCCACGTATTTTCGGGACAAAAATTTAGGCTACGTAGCATGGTGAATAACCAGTACACCCAATGCTTCAGAGATTGGTGCTCACTCTGGATGGACAGAGACAAGATAAAGCACCACAAAGGCACATGGTGTGGATGCTTGTTGGACGATAAATCAGCAATTGTTGTGCTTAGTGATGAATTTGAAGTTATAATATCCTGCTCAGCGAGGAAAGTTTATATACCCAGCAAACAAAGCCTTTGGCATAACGTCTCGTTCCAACCTCGACTCAAAACCCAGTCGCCTGTCACTGCTGTGGACTCCATTTTTAAGAATCGAAGACGAAAAACTGGGTTCGGCGACTCGTAATGAAAACAGCTAAGACCCCTCCGAGCCGGTGGCATGGTACCTGGTTCAAAATCAGATTAGGCATACATATATACGCGCTAGAGGCGCTGGAACCTGGTTCTTTTCTGACATTCAATTACATGGGCTATGACCGCGACTGACTTACATACTTCATTGCATTTTCAAGGTCTGCTGAATGGTGTCGTCGAATTCATTGAAAGGTTCCATTGTTTCTCATGAGTCGGGTGTGCCTTATAGTCCAGCCCCGCAGACCTTCTTGTCTGATAAGTTCAAGTTCCTTTCCAGGATATTAAAGCGATGTTGTTAAACGGATCATCAAGTCTGGGTCCTAGTGTTGAGGCCGTTTTTTCGCAGCAGATAGTCAAAATCGACTTCCTGAAATCGATAGCACGTCGAGGCTTTAATCCCTACAGCAAGTTCAGAAGGGAAAGATTGGGACGTCAAGTGGGCACAATATGGTTAATTCAACACAACATCCATTTCATTGGTGCTCGTATTATTATTAGTCGACGAGTTGAAAACGTCTGCTCCTGAGGCCAATGAATCAATGAGTAGAGCAAGACGCGAGGTTCCAAGATTAGGTTCCTATAAGATAGATTATGCATATGTCAAACATAAATGCAAAAAAAGAACAGATAAGCACGCACCTTGCGTATTTCCTCCAAATCGTCCTTGAACCCATCTGCCACCGAAGACATCCAGAATTGACGGAACCTCTCCTTCAACTTCTGCTCTTCCTCTTTTGATTTTGCGCCGTCCTTTCCAGAAGGAAGGAAGGAAGGAAGCGTTGCGGGCGGAGGTGATGGAGACGTGGTTATTCTCCGTGTAGTTTTCAGGGCCGTCTTCTCCTTCTCTTCTTGTCTCCCTCGTGCCGTCACGGGCTTTCTATCTTCTTCATCCTCTGAGCTGGTGTCGGACGAAGAGTCTGATGAAGATGATGAAGATGAAGATTCTGCGACAGGCTGTTTGGCAGGTGCAGGAGGTTTGTTGGTGGTGCTTTGGGTTTCTTCATCATCACTGGAGTCCGATGAAGAGGATGAAGATTCGCTCGACGACGCCGCCGCTCTTCTTTTTCTCTTTCTTGTTCGTTTTCTTTGGACCAGCGGTTTTATTGCGGCATGAGGCATGGTGGAAATAGAAAGAAGATGGGAGGGCGAGTCCGACGAAAGTTGGATCAAAAATCTTGCATCACGTGGAAGTTATTTTGCCTGTCTTGAGCGCTAAAAATTCCAGACGAACTTGATACTAACTGTCACCGAGGTGGTATTTTGTTACAGAGGTACTCGCTTTATCTTTGGGTATATCCATTCTAGATGGAAGGAACTACCTCTAAATTAAATCCAGGAATCTCCTGGAGACATGATCTACTGCTAATCTACGCTGGTGCCTACTTCGACTTTTTGTCCTTGTCTACCACTTTCTTGGTCCTTCCTACAAACACCCACTCAATCTGAGTAGCCATCTTCACATCTACGCCAAGCTCCTCCGCAAAGGCCCACACCGTTCCAGGGTTTTTCAAGAACTGCCGCCCTACCATGACTAGATCCGCATAGCCCTCCTGAAGGAGTTCCTCAGCCTGCATTCCCGAGGTAACCTTCCCAACAGTCGAAACGAGTAGCCTCTGCGGTCTTCTGGCGTCGGATTTTGAAGGAGCTCTGCTGGAGGGGTATGCTCTCGTCGCACCGATGGCGCCCATGATGGCTTTTGCGAGTGGAGCTTGGTATGCCTTCAGACCCCCTGACCCCGAAAAGAGAGGGCCGGCTATCTTCTGGTTACTTGAGTTACCGCCTGATGAGACGTCTATGAGGTCTACTCCGTGCTCATAGAGGAGAGGCGAAAGCCTCGCGGTGTCTTCGATCCGCCAGGACGGTTCGTCCAACCATTCAGTCCCTGATAGCCTATAATTTTGTTAGCTCAAAACGAGCTCGTTTCTATGTGCCCTAGGGACTTACCTGAAGAACAATGGAGTTGTCTCTGGTATAGCACCCCGGATCGCATCTACGACCTCCAGAGCAAACCTAATACGGTTCTTCCAACTTCCACCATATTCGTCGCCCCTCTTATTCGAATAGGGACTCATAAACTCGGCCAACAAAAACCCATGCGCCGCATGGATCTCTATCGTATCAAAGCCCGCCTGTACCGACCTCTTCGCCGCGTCCGCGTACGCCTTCACAATCTCCTTCACCTCCCGCACTGTCAACTCACGCGGTACCGGGTGACCCTCGGCATAAGGGATCGCAGACGGCGCGACGAGCTCGTCAGGCCACCCGCCGTTCTCTTTCGTCGCAATCGGGGACCCGGAGAACCATGGTGGGACTATGGACCCCTTGCGCCCAGAATGCGCGAGCTGGATGCCGATTTTTTGCCCTTGCGCGTGCGCAAATGTCGCCAGCGCGCGCAGCGGCGGGATATGCGCGTCGGACCAGATGCCCAGGTCCTGCGGCGTGATGCGCCCGTTCGGAAGCACGGCGGTGGACTCGATCATGCTGTGTCCTGGACCGCGCGTGAAGATACCACCGACTGTTCAAGTAAAGCGTAAGGACACTTGATTTTATGAAGACGGTAAAAACTTGGACACTTACGCTGCGCCATGTGCCAATCAGGCATCATCATGCCATCCTCAGCTGCGTACCAGGATAGCGGGGCCAACTGGTGATACCATTTCATTAGTTACGCCGTCCCATAAAAATCTGTAGTGACTTATTACTCACCCAAATTCTGTTGGCGAACTCAACCCCTCGAATGCGGAGCGGCTGGAATAATTTTGGGAGGTGTCTTCCATCAGGCTGTGGGTCGGAGGCCGTTCCGGCTGGAACCCCAAGTTGCATGGATACAGAATCGTTCGAACGCCTGCCCGGAGCGAGGAGGGTGGTGTTTTGTGTGAGTGAGCCAGTGATTATGGTGGAAGAGGACATTATAGTGTTCTATGAAATCGGTGAAAGGGCTTTTGGGATGATGAGCTTCGAGGTGAACTGGTGTAGTACTTATACTTCAAGGACACCGTTGATCGACTTACAAACTCGCTTTCAAGCTCAAGTCCCGTCCGTCAAACTATCAGCCTTCTGTGAACGCCATGCCGCAGGTTGTGAGTCGCATCGCTTGTTTTTCTTCCGAGAGCTAGGAGTCATCTCTGCGTCTGACCGAGAATATCGCAGCGAGAGAGGAAGGTCTATAGTGAATGCACAGGATGCATGAGCAAAATATAGCTTCAGTGGCAGGCGGGGGAAACATTAGAAGTTCCTGGAAGCGTGCTTACAAGAGCGTCGACGACCTCGATGCACTGAATAGACTTCAAAGCCATGGTTAATCATCCAGCGTATAAATAGCGAATGCCTATTCAAGGACCTGCAGCTCGATAATCATGTTCTGTGTAAGCCATCCTTTACTAATCAACGTGCGTTTCTTATAGTTAAAAGAAGCACATCACCAAGGCTCATTTGGGTTGTCCATAAAAACATCACTTTGACGTAGGAGAAGTTTGATGTTATATGTCTGCCTGAACGGTTCACAAATCCAGTAAAATAGAAAAAAAATACAGAGATATTTAGCGTCTACGTCCGCTTAACTTGATAGTTCTCCCATCCAACCTCCTTCAGTTTTTCTACCTTACCGAGCACTTCCTCCTCCATTGACTTCATATACCGGTCCATAGCTCCGATCAAGCTTGGGATACCACCTGAAAGTATCCGTACAGCCAACAGCCCGGCGTTGACACCATTATTTATGGCCACTGTCGCTACAGGGATGCCGCGCTGAAAAAGAAACCTCGATGGTCAGCGCAAAGTCATAAGGTGAGTAGAAAAAATGAAAACGCACAGGCATCTGCACAATACTGTGTAGCGAATCCACACCGTCAAGCGTACTTCCTTTCACCGGCACACCGATAACAGGCAGCGCCGTCATCGCAGCGACCATACCAGGCAGATGCGCCGCACCGCCTGCACCAGCAATAATCGTCCTAATCCCCCTCGTCGCCGCACTGCGCGCATACTCCGTCATACGGTCCGGCGTGCGGTGGGCAGAGACGATGCTCAGCTCATATGGGATCTGGAACTGGTCCAGGATGCGCGCGGCGGGAAGCATCACAGGCAGATCCGAGTCCGAGCCCATGATGATACCCACGAGCGGATTCGCGTCGGAAAAGCCTGCGCCCGGGACCTGCGCCGCCGACGCATAGCGCTCGACCTCCGCCTCTGATGCATCGGGAAGCGCCTGTAGGAGAGGGCGCAGCCGCGAGCGCAATTGCGCGTCCGACTCCGCAACGAGGGTGATGTGCCCCATCTTGCGGCCCTTTCTGCACTCGGACTTGCCGTAGAGGTGCACGGAGGTGCCGGGTGTGACGAGCGCGATGTCGGTGATTTTGGTGATTTCGGAGAGGTTGGGGGAGTAGCCAATGAGGTTGAGCATGGCGCTCGAGGGGACTTTCAGGACGGTGGATCCAAGTGGGAGAGAAAGGATGGCTCGGAGGTGGTTCTCGTACTGCGAGGTCTCGCATGCTTCGATGGTGTAGTGTCCCGAGTTGTGCGGTCGTGGTGCGATCTCGTTGATGAATATGTCGCCTGGTAATCCTATAAGAATACCATTCCAAATCTAATATAAGAAAGGACGTACCATTCTCCATCAAGAACATCTCCACACCAAAAACTCCAGCACCAGAGAAAGCCTTGATCGCATTCTCCGCGATAGAGCGCGCCTTTTGTGAGAGAGACGCGTCGTGGCTTCGAAGAGGTGCGAATACCAAATGGCAGATATTTTCTTTGTGAACCGTCTCAACCACAGGATACGACGCAACCTCTCCCCCAACAGTGCGCACCACCATGACTGCGATCTCCTTCGTGAACGGCACCCACTTCTCTGCATAGAGCGGACGATTGCCTAGAGCGTTGATCGCTTCCTGCGCTTGCGAGATATCACGAAGAACAAAATTGCCTCTTCCATCGTATGCTAACGTTCGACTCTTGAGCATCAACGGAAGTCCCAGCTTCTGCACCGCAGCGGACACCGACTCCACCGTCGACTCCACCGCAACATACTCCGAAACAGGCAGCCCATGCTCTGCCAGATGCAGCTTCTGGCGATATTTATCCTGGATAATCCGGATCGTCGATGGGCTTGGGTGGATTTCCAGTTTCTTGTCACTGCTAGACGACTGAATGCTTTCTAGAGTTGCAGCGTCGACGTGCTCGATCTCCACCGTTAGGATATCGACTTTCCGTGCGAGCTCGCGGATCTTTTCTGGATCGGCGAAGGATCCGTCGATGTGGGCGAGGCGAGGAGCCTGAGGAGCGAGAATTTGCTTCGCGGGTCCATGGTGTCCTGCATCCAGGATTATAACCTTAATATTTAAGAGCGATGCTGAGGCCGCAAGCATGCGACCAAGCTGGCCTCCCCCTAATTTAAAGACATTGATTTATGTTTCGCGGTTCAGGCGATAAGAATCTGCAGATCGTCATCAGACAGTGTCCGAAAGTCATAGATAGTGGACTCACGCTCACCAAGAATTCCGACAATCTTTTCCGACATATTAGAGGACAAAGATAAAACAGAGGTAGGATTCAACAATTTTTTTGGCAAACCTTAACACTATATTAGGGTTCGGCAATCAATTGACATTTCTCACGCCTATTAGTGGATGCGTCCAGCGTGCCTCCGTCGTGAATTCGGAATAGGTTTGGATGGGGTGATATTAGAGAGAAAACGATAAAACAAAATAATGAACACGTCCAATGTTACCAGTCATTAAATCCGACAAATTTACCATCCCAGCTCCACCAGATCATCTCATCGGCATCGTCCTGGCCAGCTTCAACGGGCGCCAGATCCGCCGTTGGTCGCTCCTGAATGCCACCTCGAGAGGTGACCCAAACACCCTCGACCTTACCTTTCTTTGAACTTTGTTTTGTAGATAACGCTGTGGCGGCATTGACAAATCCAGAGTTATACATAAAGTCTTGAAGGGACGCATCCAAGGCATTCGTTACATTTTGACGGGGGATCCAAGCCGGGTGGTTGAACCTTCTCGGGGCGCGAATGAGGATATGTGTTTGCGTAGGGGCTCAATACAAAGTTTCAGTGAGTGAAAAGTTAATGAAGCCAAAGAAAAAACGGCAACATACTCATTTCCGATGCAATCCCATTTCCTTCTGCATCGGCGGCAGCGAGCGTACGCGACAGCAAACGTTCGGCATTCTGAAGAAACCTCTGCTCTTCTGCATACGATATGTAAGGCGGTAGAGGTGGTGATAATGTTGGATTGTCATCCGCAGATTCTTCCTCTTCGTCTTCATTAGCTTCGTCCTCCTCGTCTTCATCTTCGCTCTCTTCAGGCTCCTCTGCACCATTGCTTCCTTCCAAATCATCATCTCCCCTTTCTTCATCGCTTTCTTCATGGTTTTCTTCTTCTTCTTCTTCTTCCTCCTCCTCCTCGTCTTCGCTCTCATTTGAGTTATCTTCCAAAGCCGCATTCTCCTTTCCCCTGACCTTTGAATCGTCACGAACCCCCCACACGCGCGCCTCCAATCCATCAATGCCAAGGATCACCTTCGACTTCGCCGCCCCCAAGCTCGGACCAACGAGTATAGCCACATGCGCCTGAGCCACCTTGTTCGTAGATGTGGTATTGCCTGTCTTAGCGTTCGCACACCGCGCCAAAGCGGTAGAGAGGGCAGAGAATGTGGTGTCCAGATGCGATGAGATGGTATCGTAAGACGAGAGCAATTCCGTACGCTGTTTGAATGCGCGGGAGTTGACCTAAAATTTGAGGGGATATTTATGAGTAACATACCCTCGATGAGACGCTACGTTTAACACTCACCTTGCCACCAGGGAGTCTCCCTAACTGCATAACAGGACTACAAAAAAACCCAGTTGTAAGCCATCTCAAATCAACCATAACCCAAAGGCCACTCACAATGGAACCTGATTCTTCAAAAACAGCACATGTCCAAGCAAGCTCGTAGCAAGCCGCCCAGCGACAGCCTCCGAGATCGTGTCCACGTCCAATTTCACCACCGGGTACGCATTCTTCGGGCCATTCTCGATCGGAGGTTGTTCGAGTTTCGGATGACTGCGAGGGAGTTCCTTGATCAACTTCTCTACAAGAACCGGTGTACTGGTGGCTTTCGCTGTGGGCGGACGATCTTGGCCGTTGTATGCACCCCCGAATGTCTTTGGTAGAGGTGGTACCGCTTCTGGGGTCAGGATAGGCATGGTTCAGCTATGTTTTCACGTATAGAAAGATGTGTTGGTGTGTCCGATGAGTAAAATCTTCTTGTAGATGTTGGTGGAGGAGAAGAAAGGAGATGATGGTTTGAATGAGAGAACCTCGTGTTTGAGGGACGCCGTTATATGGCTGTCACGTGGGCGTGTTCCCAACCGTGGCGCGCTCAACGCCAAAAGTTCAAGTTCAAGCGCGCCTCCTTCATTCCATTGTTCAGCAATGGCCTATTCTGATCAGACAATGTAAAAAGTCGAGGAATATGTGGCCTATTCATATACATAATTTATTACAGTCGGATATAAATTATAATGACTAAACCATATGCACCAAGGTATACTCTATCGAAAACTGAATCCAAATCGTATACATGTAGCTAGAGATGCTTGAGTTATGATGATCGACACGAGAGAATAATAAAAAGAAATTGGCAAAGGAAAATACGATAACTAGCACAACGTATATGCGGGACGATCTTTACTTCTTTACTTCTTCGACGCTTTGGCAGCAGGTGCCTTCCTCTTCTTCGCAACCTTGATGAGCGAGTCTTTCGTGACATCGTCTGAGTCTTTGCTTTTAGCTTCATCATCAGAACCGTTGTCGTCCGCAATATCGTCGACCTATCATTCAAAGATCAGCTTTTGCCATCGTTACAGAGAAGGTGTACTCACATAAGCCTCTTCGAGATCTGGAGCGGGTCCTCCAGGAAGTTTCTTTGCCAATTTGCCCAAATCTTCGGCTTTGTGGAATGGTATAGGATGCTCTGCCGAGTTATACCTGAAAGAAAGAAAAAATAGAATAAACAACGCGTGCATTCATCGATTAGGAGTGAGCACTTACTTCCTCGTCAGTGCCGTCTTCGTGGCTGCTGATATTTTCTTGAGGACCAGGTCATCCTTCCTCTCACCAACGCCAAGCTCGACAATGGTATCCCAATCTTCCTTTGAGAGAAAATAATCGTCCATTCGCTCGATGACCTCAGAAACTGCACTCTGCAGCACCATGAAAAAAAAATTAGCATTTGGAAGACTAACCAGACGTATGCAATAGCACTTACGGCACCCTCTTCCTGCAATGGCATGACTATATGCGGGAATAAAGCAGGGATATATGCCTGACGAATCTCATGTTTGTCTCCAGACACCTTCAGGCGCATGCGAATCTGGATATCGCCCAGCTGCCTGTTCAACTTGATCTGCTTTGAATTTTGACCAAGCCATCTAATCGACCCCATTACATTATCTCGCATCAATTGAGAGTAGAGAGAACACTCACTGAGGGAACGACATAGCATTCGGCCCACCATAACCAGCACCATTGCCGTACATACACGACGTCGGCTTGACAGTCGAACAAATCGCATGTAGCGGCATCAACGCCCAGTGTTGTTCGGGCCCACGAATCATCGTGTCAACAAGATCGCCATCTGAGATCGACGACGCGGCCTGGTCCATCAGACGGAGGTCCTTCAGTATCTTCTCTGGGCCGTCGAAATTCCTACTTCGCGCAGGAATGGTCTTGAGATAATTTTCCTAACAGAGTATAAAGGTTAGTTGTGATCAAAGCCAGAAAGATTAAGACGCATACTTGAATGAAAAGAGGAACAAAAGAATGATCCTGGAAATAATATTCCATCTTGTCTCCCAACGACTCTCGAGAAGTTGGAGAATATAGATATGGCCCCAACATTTTGGAGGTAATATCAAACGGCGTCATAATCGCATGCTTTTGATTCGCCTTCGAACTGAACAAAACAACAACGTTGAGCAAATGTATTTTCAATCAAAAAAATAAAAAATAAAAAATGAACCAACTTACAGGTCCTTGCTTTCGTCAAAATCCATAGCATCATGCGAGAGCTTCCATGTCGAGAGCATGTTCAGTACTTGACGTATATCCGACTGCGAACCATTGATGAGCTGGTCGACGACGTTCCCCGGAATTTTCAGCTTCTCTCTGAAAATATAGCATTAATGTTAAAGTTCTCGTAAATTCAATGCGCACACACTTGAAAGCGATACTCAGAATTCTCGATCTGACAGCTTGAACCTGCGGCCTACGTAAATTTGCATAAGCGACGATAAAAGAGATGAAAAAAAGTCAGACACTCACTTGTGAAACGGCAGGCTGAATGTAGTCGCCATTAAAGGTTTGAGTTTCTGAGCGCCACGGTCATTGGCAATGCAGATGATGGGAATCTACATTAAAAATTAATATCTCTGAGCAAAGAAAAGAGTACTGCCCCACGAACCTTCGTCTTCTTGATCATGGCATTAAGGGCTCCAACACCTCCTCGATCACCCGCTGACATTCCATCAACCTCGTCCATGATCAAACAAGATTTATCGGTAAGCATAACACCGTCGGTGCTTGTTTGCTAGAAAAACACGCAGATGGGTTCAGAAATGCGATTGAGGAGGACAGCTGTGCAACAAACGTGTGGACCACCGTGAAGGAAGCCGTCCAGATTCGTGTTGTTGATGTTCATTCCGTTCTAAACGAAGCCCTAATTAATTGGCATCGAGGCGAGGAAAAAGCGAACTCGGACGCACCTCAACCAACTTCTTACTACGCGAGTCGCTGGCATTCATCTCAATCGGCGTATACCCAGCGAGCCTGGCACAGAGATGCGCACTTGTCGTTTTGCCGATTCCAGGAGACCCGGTAATAAGGACAGCGCGGAAGACGTTCATGGCATTCTTACCAGGCTTTTTGAAGCCCGCTTTCAAGCTGTTGGACCTATGATGAAAAATATGATCAAACCTAACACCTCACAAGCAGACGAAACAAAAACATACCATTCTTGCAACCACAGCAGCAATTTCTCGACCTGACCCTTATTACCACATATCTCCTTCAAACTCTGCGGCGCGTACCGCGTAGTCCATAGCTGCGTCGATGGGTCGTAAACCTTGCCCACATGCTCCGCTACCTCTTTCTTCTCCCGCTTCTCCATCTCCTTTGCCGCCTTCTTAATGTCTTCCTGCTCCTTTTCCATCTTCTTCTTCGTCTTTTCATCGACCTTGCCGTTACCCAGCCCTTTGCGCGTGGCGATGAGGTTCAGGAACTCGTCCTCTGTGAGCGTTTTGATACCGTGTTTTTTGATAGCAGCTAGCTTGCTTGGGCCAGCGTTGTCCCCTAGAACGACGAAATCCGTTTTGCTCGATGGTTGGCCAACGACACGACTGATGGGAAGTTCAGCCAGGACTATCTGCGATTGAGAGAGATATGCTTACCCTCCAAATCGCTTGCCTAATTCGATGGCTTCATCGCGAGAGAAACTACTTAATTCTCCTGTAAAGACGAATGACAGACCCGCTAGCGCGTCTGGGGCGCCGTCGGGAATCTCTTTAGACCCATGCGCGACGGGGCCAGCCGCCCGTGCTGCTTTCAGGGCCACCCAGCTGCGTTACAAGAATAAATACAGATACCAAGGAAGAACGAAAAACGGACTTGGGTTTTGGTTTGGGCGGCTCCTTTACTTCTGCCTTCGTATCCTCGATTTTTTCCTTCGATGAACTCGCTTTTGCGGACTTCGCGGCGGGAGCTTTCTTAGGAGTTGGTCGTTTCTTCTTCTTCGGTTTCTCATCCTCGTCATCATCCACAATAAAATTATCGTCGTCATCGTCTTCCTCGCTCGCTAATTCCATGTCATAGTCTTCGTCCTTCTTCGCTTTTGTAGGCTTGGCCTTGCTCGTTGAAGCACGCGGTTTTGAGGACTTAGAGGAAGATACCGCAGCCTTTTTCTTGGGAGGTGTGGCTTCTTCATCATCATCACTTGAGTTGACAACCTTAGACTTTTTGCGTTTGAGGGTGGATTCTTTCTTCCTGCAATGCGATTTAGATATTTTAATTAAAAGATAGCGAAGAGTAATGCTGACGGCGTAGGCTTCGCTTCTGGAAACATGGTTTAGAACTTGTCAAGAATCCAAAAACATATGACACGTACCTTCGTCACTAGATTCGACAATAGTTAATTTTTTGCGCTTCGGACTAGCTACCTTCGCACTGCATTGGGGTCAAATTTCCAGCTTTCAAATGAGTATAAAAAAGGACTTGCGGTGTGGATTTCGAGGGCTTGCTAGTCTCGTCATCACTGGAGACTATCGTTGCGTTACGAGTCACCGTTTTGGCCCTGACTGATGTAGGCACTTTGGAAGGCACCAGCGGTTCATCATCACTATCGTCAACAATAGTAGCATCGGGAGCCTTCCGTGAAGTAGGCTGTAAGACCTTCTGAGACCCAGAAGCAGAGGGCTGAAGAAATGTGAGCAACGCGCTAGATCTGCGTTAATACGCCACGCACTTGTGAAGAAGCAGTGTTCTTCGCAATGGTCTTTGGTTGGCTTCCATTAGGCCCGAAGAACATGTGCAAACTCCCTGATTGTTTAATGGCTTTCGCGGGTTTGCTGCCCTTCGGTGTAGGTGCCATGATGAGGTAGGAGAAGGAAATGTGTAACAGTGAATTAACCGCCGCGTCACAGCGAATGAGTAGTGTGACGTCACGCGTTTGTGACTCACATGTATGTCTTTCAAGTTCACGCCCCATTACATAATTTCAACGTTACAACACCTTCGATTGAAAACCAATCATAGATTCGGACTGATAGCACACTTCTGCAATAAAGACATCAAAAAACGGCCAATCTCATAAAGCTTCCCTCAGCTTTCAAGTACAAGTGCACAACATCCGATACCCCGATACGTCCTTAGACGGCGACCTGTTCGTCAAACTGAATGTAACCTCCTACTGGTAACTGGGTCAAACTAGAATATCCTAGCTAGCACAGATAAGCGACATGGCAGCTGGTTACGGCGACTTACCTCCTGAGCTTTTGGGTCATATTCTCTGATATGCGTGTATCATTTCGACATCTTTCTGCGTCGCTCTCAGTGAAACATCTGCCTTGACTCGCAATCTGGCGTTACCATACCTCTATTCAATAATCGTTCGGAAGAGAATTCCTATGAAATTTTACCGACAAGTCAATATGAACAGTCTCCCGATGTCCAATTTTGGCGCCATCGACCACATTCGAAGTATTTAGGTAACGAATACAGATGGTCTGTTGCTGCCCATATTCCGGAATTGCCCCAAGGTCTCCAGTTTAGCTCTGCGAGAACTCAATTTTAGGCACCTTACGGATTTCATTTTGGAGCAGGACGTCTCCAATAAACCAGATATTCATATCCTCATTTTCAACGCCAGATACACAAACTGGTCGCATCCTGTTCAATATTCACCTCTATATGGAAAAATCACCCATATGCGAGTGGGACTGATGGTGTCGTATTCGCTGGATAACCTCGCCCTAGCCCACTTCAGCCATCTTACTCATTTCGCAGTTACAGCCTCTATCAAATCTTCTTCACATTTACAACATCTCGTTACAATTGACAATCGTTGTGGTGATTATGACGGATGTTCTGTGCGAATGGGAATGTCAAGCTGCCCTGAAGTGGGTCTATGAAGTCCGACTGAACAATCAAAATGTGTATTGTGTTCTTTCACGTTCTGGCAATATGCGAACAGAATGGGAGGAAGAGGTGAGGAATGGTTTAAGCATCTGGGACAAAGCCAAGGCTTTTACTCAAACATTATCTTCATAGTAAGTGACTACTTGTATGATGGCCATCATAATATTTAACAGATGCTTTACAGCCTCTTTCAGGTGTAACCATTAACATGTATACGTATCTGTCGGCCATATTTTCTTTCGAACTCTTTATTTTCCAAGTTCAACGAACGATGCAAATTTCGGTGTACAATTTGGTGGCCGCCTAATAGCCTCTTAATTCTCACAAAATTCTCATAGATTGTGCGGAACGTTACAACAGATATGTTCTAGAGATAACTCGTCCATGAAGTCAAGGGGCGAAACTTGCGCATCAGAATTGAGGTAGAACAAGTAACGGATCGCACCCGTGAGAGAAGTTGATCATCCTACTAATCACCGCATTCCGTCCGTTCTTTCTATTCCACTTCCATCATGCTTGTGTGAAATCGGCACATAAACCACCTGTCGTCTTGTGTCTAAACTTCAGTTCAGCTGGAGACACATTTTCTCTGCCGCTATGTCGCTTCTGAAGATACCGTTTTCTCTGTCGATACTCTGGGCGGTGAAGACAATTGTTACAGCCCCTCAGCCTCCTGCACGGCCCACTGAGCGGGTCGGCCCAATTGGGCTTGAGGTATATCTGCTTCCTCCAGTGATTAAAGTACGTCGTCTGCTAGGATCGATGGTACCTTACTCACCCGCACGTCCAGGCATGTTTTTATCTCACCGGACTGGCAGAAATCGCTTCTATTTTGACCAATCATTTTCCGGAAAATGTGATTTCAAGAGGCATCCTTGCTTTACTGGTCAATTCTTCGCCTGTGGACAGGATTCAGATTACTTGGCCCTTTTTCATAGCGTGGATATGCTGTCTTTCAGGAGCATATATTCGCCGCCAGTGCTATAAAGCCCTAGGGGAATCGTTCACCTTCGAAATAAGCCTTCGCAAAAACCACACCCTTGTCACATCGGGCCCATACGCTTTCGTCCGACACCCAAGTTATAGCAGCGCAGCCCTGGGTCTGTACGGCGCATTTGTATGCCAGACCACTTCTGGTGCTTGGCTACGCGAGTGCTCTGGGATTCTCCAGCCGGCTTGGGCTGGGTGGCTTATTGGGATGGGATGGGTGCTTGCTGCTGCTATTTTCGTTGTTGCTATTGTCCCAAGGCTGGATAAGGAGGATCGTATTATGAAGGGACGGTTCGGTGCTGAATGGGACCAATGGGCTATGAAGGTTCCGTATAAGCTGATACCGATGGTATTTTAATTTTTGATCATTATCCATATTCTTTTCCTGCAAAAGATCCGGAGTGGAAATTACAGAAGCTGAGTATAATTTCGGGTTCCGTAGTATTGATGGGGGTGAACTAGCATGATGACAATAACAAATAGGCGCCGAAGTCATTTCGACCCTGACAATAGTGGCTTGAACCCGTACTTCCAAGTTTCAACGCACTTACTTTGCTCATTGAACCTATAAACGCTACCTGCTCGCATATTCAACTCTGAGTTTTCTCAGTCAGTATTTATCAAACTTCATTGCATTTGTACTAACAATTCTATAGTCCACAAAGTCACAGATGGCGATTCAAGTAAAAGTCGAACCTCGCGATGACGTGGCGCTCTGTCTCTCGCTCGGTTTTGACGAAGATCCCGACAGCGATGAAGAGGTCCTTAAAGCGTTATTTTTCTATAATCGTAACAAATTGTTGACTTTGAAATTCATGAGCAGGAAGAAGAGGACCCTAACTTATGGGCTGATTTGAGACGCGAGGTCAGTATGATTTCTTTCACATCATGACTCTGTTCTGCATTCCAACTACATCTTTACAGAACTGCCGTCCCGCGAATACTACAAAAAGTCTGGTCACGGAGAGAGAGCCTCCTGAAGAAAGGTTAATCAAACCAGAGGAACCTATCAACGAGGCTCTCAATCCGACTGAGCGTCTTCGCCAGATACTCGATTTTATCTTTCTCCCGACTATTAGCTCAATCCAGAAACGTAAATTAGAAGAGGCACAGGAGGATTATAAGAAGTTGAAGCTGCTTAAGGATGTACGTTTCTTTATTAAGCATGCTTTATATGCGTCATTCGTGATACATACTCTTTGATACGATAGCCTAAAGTCAAAAAGAATGCCGCCGCACTCCTGCCAAAGACACTTAAAGACCGCCTCAAACCCATCGGCCTCGAGATCCAAGATCAATATTTCACTATCGACCAAATTACGCGAGAAACTATGGTCACTCGGTTCTTCATGGCCTCGGAGTATGGTGGTAATATGCAAGCGACATGTCCCAGACCGTCCAAGGCTTTTGTCGATTCGCATGGCATGGATGATTTCATGTATCTTCCATCAGAGTACTAACCCGAAGCACCACAAGTACCTGGCGCACCCGGTCTCTGGTTCTGCGTACAGGCTGGTGAGGACTTCGACACGATTATGAGAGTTTTCGTTAAGATCGCGGCTGTCCGGGGTGACAAGAAGAGCAAATACCAATACCAAGGAATGTATCAGATCAAGACCGCCAATCCACCGGCGTTGACGGTTAGTGAATGGTCTCAGCAAGCCCCTAGTGTAAGTTATGTGTCAAGTCCGGCGACTATCAGTTCTAATATTTATGAAAATATTGCTCTATAGTTTCATAATAAATGGGCTCATGGGATTGTCAAAATGGGCTGGGGCGCTGTTGTTCGTTCTCGAATACTTTTGCGCCGAGAGCTGAACAGAGAGCCAACAAGTGATGAAGTCGACGACGTTATTCAGAGCGGAGTGTATAAGATTGTTACTGAGGAAGACGTCAAACAGGCATATTTTCGAGGTGACGAGGTATATTGCAACAATTGTTTCTGTCTGAAAAATTCCCTAACAAAGCTTCATTGTAGAGAATGGGTGTTTGGACAATGAAATGTGTTGCTTATGATAATCGCTTTCAGCAAAAATTACACGACACGTTCCCGATGTGGGTTCCTCCACCACCCAAGCGTAAAAAGAAAGCAGGAGACAAGAAGGCAGAAACAAAGAAGAAAACCACTCCACCTCGTGCTACTGAAAACCGTCTGCGTCGCGCCAAGCGCAAGCGCCGCAATGATTTACCCGTTGACGGCCAGTCAGAGAGTGATGGCACGGTTGAAAGCGTACAGCAGTCAGACAACGAAGATTCCCCGAAACCGAAAGCCAAACGACGCAAGGTGGATATCATTGAGCTCACGGACGACGAGGAACCTCAGGCTCCCATCAAGTACAGAGCTCGAGGTACAAAGTCGCGTCCAATTTTTTTGAATTGAACATTCTTACTGTGCGCATATTTTATGAGATGACATCCTGGATCTGAGTAAGCTAGAGTTTACGTTGTAGCAACTCAAATAATCAGCCTTCAATACTCAAATGTTGACAACGTTGACCCGATAGTTGGGCTGCTGCCATTGGCCGCTGCATGCGCGTTGCCGACGCGTCTGAGTCACGCGCATGCTGTGCGCATGATTTATTTGAATTTCGACTCTTTTCGACCACAGTGACTTTCGAGGTCAAAGTTTTCACCTAACTGCTCCTCAGCTAAATCCTGGCCTGATGAGTCGACCCGAAAACGCGAATTGATGGCGGCGGTGACTAATACTTAAGCGCCGTTGGTGCGACCCTGGCAAGAAAGTTACAGCTTGGGAACACCTTTCAGCATCGTCCGACCTTTCCATGACCCGCGTCGCATTCCATCTCTGAAAGCAAACTGTAGTGCGTATTATGGGCCCTGTAATTTCCCTCAAGAATTGATCATAACGACGGGTGTTTCTTGCTTCGTCAGACGTCCTGTAGCGAACATGGCTCAAATCAAAGTCGAACCGCTGGATGACCAGTTGCCAGACCTAAACGATCTCGCCGTCGACCGCGAGATATTGCCTAGTAGCCGTGATGAAGTTGGTGGGGCTGTAAATGAGGTACTTGGAAATATATTTTCTCAGGTAAGTCTTTTGAACCAGCTCATAACGAATACTGCTGCAATATATAACTAGTTGGCAAACCCTTTGGATTTTATAACGGCGGTAAGGCGACTCAAATTAGGGGAGCCCGGTGTTGCTAGCTCACTGAGTCCAACCGATCGCCTACGCCAAATTGTGGATGGCATTTTCCTTCCATCGCTCAGTTCTGTCCGGAAACGCAAGATTGAAGAAGCTGCAGAAGACTTGAACAAGTTAAAGCTGCTCAAAGATGTAAATTTGCCCTCCCTTTTTTCTTGTTTTCTTTATTCAATACTTTAATTTAACACAGCCGAAGATCAAGAAGAACCTTACTGCACTGCTTCCGATGACGCTAACAGATAGACTCAAACCAATTGGACTGGACATTCAAGACCAATATTTCACTATCGATCAAGTTACTCGAGAAATTACCGTAACGCGTCTTTTCATGGCCTCAACGTACGGTGGTAATATGCAAGCTACATTTCCTAGACCCTCCCAGGAATTTCTTGATATCCATGGAATGGACGACTTCATGTATCTCCCCACAGAGTATCAACCGGAGGCGCCCCAACTTCCAGGAGCGCCTGGCCTGTGGCTTCGCCCAGGATCCCGTGGAGATTTGGAGGGGCAGCAGAGAGTCTTTTCGAAAATCATTCTAGCCGGAGGAGCAAAAATGGGGAGCAGGTACCAATATCAAGGCCAATACGAAGTTCGTGCTGCGAACCCGCCGACATTGACTGTGCAAGAATGGCGTAATCAACCCACTCATGTTAGTGATGACTCCATACTCTCGAGTATACGTCCGTCTAACACCCATGGTTTTCGATATCAGTTTCATAATAAGTGGGCAGAAGGCATTGTAAAAATGGGTTGGGGGGCAGGCGTTTGCGCGCGAGTGGTCTTACGCAGGCAGTTAAATCGTGAGCCCACCCAGAATGAGGTTGAAGAGGTCATTTCGAATGGCCTTTACAGGGCTGTGACTGCTGAAGAAATCAAAGAGGCCTATTTGCGAGGAAAAGAAGTACGTATATTGTGTTTCATCGCGCAAAGTGGTATTCATAGCATCTTAATTTTTAGAGGATGGGTATATGCACTATGAAATGTGTTGGCTACGACAATAGATTTCAACAAGAATTGCATGATAGATTTCCGACATGGACTCCACCACCTCCTAGGTCTAAAAAGAAACAGACCAAGACGCTTCAACCAGCTGACAGTGCCGAACCACGCAGCCGCCGTGGCGTCAAGCGAAAGGGGCGTACCAATGAGGCCCATAGTTCCGATGCCGAGAGTGATACAATGGTCGAAGATGAGGATTCCGCCAGCGATGCAGATGCTCCCAAAGCCAAAAGGGCAAAGAGACTCAACGAGACGACTAAGTTTCTCGATGGAGAGCAAGGTCCCGTGTACAGAAGCAGGGGTACCAGGTCGCGTCCCATCCTTGTGGGATGACCTTGCAATTTATTTCCACTCTACATAGCATTGACTTCATAATAACTAGTATGTTACATATCAGTGCTCATAATCATATTTTTTTTGCGTCCACGATGTTCCTGGCCAATTGATTTCAACTCACGTGTGTGAGTCGTTGGTATTGCAGTCACGCGCAGGCATCTTTGACAGATCTCTCATCCGTTCTTCATTGATATTTGAGATGGCTCTGATCTTTCTTACGGGTACCACCCTCTCATTCTACGACTGCAGGCATTCGTAATGCCAATCTCCGGCAAAACACAACCTTCTCCCGCACAACCGTTTTTCTTCAAATCACTGAGGGAATTCGATGACTGGACTCCGGGTACTGCTCCCAAACGATACGACGGCATCGTCAAATATTCATCAAGGAAGCCTGCAGCAGATGTCCTGACTAGAGGAAAACTGTTGGTAATACAAATTTCATCGTCAATTGTACAATATCCTGACGGGTATTTGGCAGGTCTGCCATGATTACAAGGTGAAATTACAAGGGGGCTCCTTCGCAATACATCGTCGCTCAAACAGAACGTCAGGGAGGGTACACAGAGAGCCTGTTTGATCGTTGTTATACCTATAACTTCTGGTCGAGCTGCGATACGTTCATATAGTAGGTTGCCATAGGTTTTTATGGATGGTGCATGAATCTCAACGGTCTCTCCAGTTTCTCTCATCATCGGGTCACTGTACCTCCACCAGGATGGATATCGGCTGCCCATCGACAAGGTGTAAAGATGCTTGGAACTTTGTGAGTTTTTTTAACGATCTCGGACGGAGTGCTTTTCTAAACAACGCTGAAGGATTTTTGAAGGCGGCGGCGAACAGGATTGCCTTCGTCTCATCGTCGGCAAGATGCCCACATCCAAAACAGGCCAGGTCGAGAAAGGAAGCACGTCGCGAACACTGCCTTTAACGCCTTACTATGCAAAACGACTGGCAGAATTGGCTGCTGAGCGGGGCTTTGATGGTTATCTCCTCAATTTCGAATGTCCTCTGGGAGGGGGCGTCGAGCAAACGCGAGCCTTGTCTGCATGGATTACAATTCTGCAGTCAGAGATTCTGGAAAAAGTTGGGTCTCATGGCGAGACAATATGGTGAGCGTCTAATTTTTTTTGTTCTACTTTGCCGTCTGTCATTTCATATGGCATACAAACAGGTACGACAGCGTGATAATCAACGGTCAGCTTGCATGGCAAGACCGGCTCAACAGCTTAAATCTTCCTTTCTTCTTATCTTCGACAAGCCTCTTCTCAAATTATACGGTGAATACAAATTATCCTATTTCATAGATCAAGCTAAACGGGATCATCCTCAGTGGCGCACCGACTATCCTGCTCGCAGCGTCCAATATTTCACCAGTCTAGATGCATCCCTGATCGGAAATACTCCTGCTTCACACTCACACCGCACGACGAAAACGATACAAGACATCTACATGGGTGTTGACGTTTGGGGTCGTGGGTCGCATGGCGGTGGTGGTTTTGGCTCCTACAAAGCGATTACGCACATCGCCCCAGAATCTCTGGGATTGAGCGTTGCGCTCTTCGGACAAGCATGGACATGGGAAAGCGAGCAGGATAAGCCTGAATGGACATGGGACAGGTGGTGGGAGTACGAAAGCAAGCTATGGATCGGCCCCGTCAGCGGGCCCGTCGAGGTTCCGGAAGCGCCCCGGAGAAAGGACGAGCCAGAATGCCTCCACGGTCCGTTTGTGCCCATCGCGTCTTTCTTTCCCAGACACCCTCCGCCTGATCCTGCGGACTTGTGCTTCCATACCACTTTTTGTCCCGGAACAGGCCTCGCGTGGTTCGTGGATGGCATCAAGGTCTATCAGAATGAAAGAGGCTGGACCGACGTGGACAAGCAAACTAGCGTTGGGGATTTGCTGTGGCCAGCTCCGAAATTGTTCTGGGACGAAGAAAGAGAAGACAGTTTACCTGCTGCCCTTTCTTCGCTTTACATGAAGGATGCATGGAATGGAGGAAATTCTGTCAAATTTTCGCTCTCTTTCCCGACTTCTACACACGAACTTGCTGCATACCGCCCGCTTTGGCTTCCAATTCAGTCATTGTACATCACACCTCAAAAGCCATATTTCGCCAGCATTGTTTATAAAGTCGACCCGCTACCAGAGAGTGTCGAGACTGAATTCGCGCTTAATCTCAAGCCATTCTCGGACTCGCAAGATACAGCCTTTGTCTGCAATATCGTCACAGCCGAAATTGTTGAACTTCCGGGAGGATGGACGAAGTTATCTATCCAGTTTAACACATCATCTTCTGATGGAATTACTGTTCCTTCTACCAATATTGCCATTGGACTGGTGGTGGCTGTTGTGACGGAAGATACTGAACAAAGTTTTGACATAAACATCCTCCTAGGTCAGCTCAACGTCGCTGCGTATGTGCCAGAAACATTCAGAGAAGAAGACACCATCATTCTCTGGGCCGATTATACCGCCTCTTCCAGCAACGGACCCGCAAAGCCTCTTTCTGGCACACTGTCCTGGGAGGTTGCAACATCTTTTCCTCGAGTAACGTCCATCAACATCGCGTCTCCGGAGGACCCCGTCTCCGCATGGAACCAACAGCCTACCATCACATGGTTCCCTTCCTTCTTGTACTTCAACATATACGCTCAAGTATTCACCGACGAATATAATATCGGAGGGGCGGACACTGCGAGCTGGATCGGAACCTCCGGATGGGACGGGCAGAAGAGCGGTTTTGATGTCCTTTTTGAAAATCTGCCTTTTGTGGTGCCGCCGAATAGGAAAGTCCGCTTTTATATTCGGGGCGTAAATGACCGCGGAGAGGTGATGAAATGGGAAAAGAGCGCTTATGTCGATCTAACAGGATAGAGTACTGTCAGCTGTACCACTGATATGTCGCTGCTTTTAGCTACTTTATTATCATGCCCGCACTTTGTCGCGGCGATCTTGACCGCTTTAATTCTGAAGCATTGTGAACGATGGACACGTATGGCCAGCCACGTATATGCACTGTTATAGCTGCTATTTTACACGCTAAAATGGTACAGATGGTCTCTTTTCGTCGTATTACCCTTTATGGCGTCTCGCGGAAACCCATCAGGTATTGCATGATTTGGAATGCAGCCTGCGGAAGATAATGAGTCAGTCATCAACGTCCATGTCAAGTAAAAAGGGCAGCGAGACGCACCACTGGCGAAAATTGAGGGACCCTGAAAATATTTTTGTCGTCAGATATGATTGGCATGTATATCAAAAGGAGGAATAACGCACATGTGTCCACTCAGCTCGACTTCGAAGTAAGTCAAGTTGCGCTCGGTGTGGGTGGTACCAAGAGCACCGACGCCATCGACAATGAAGCTATCATTGGCAATGGGAGTTTGGAATCCTTGCATACCGTTCCAGGTCATGCTGAAAAGTAGATGATAAGGGTCAGAAGACAATTCATTGATAGATGATCTTTATTCCCTACTTTTGAATAACGATCCTCGTTCTGATGAGCTACATCAGTGCCCAGTCAATACAAAGAAAGAAAAAGACGCACCCCTCGGCAATTAGAATGAAGTCAGCAAGTCCATGGACAATGACAGTCCTTTGGTTTTTCTCGATAACGCTCGGTAGCACGGTGAACGCGGGCGGCAAGCTGTTGTCGCGACGAACAAAAACGTTGGCATCTGAGCACTCCTCCCAGTTGACATCAAGAGGTGCATGAATGGCTTTCTTGACGTCTGTCCTGTTGAAATACAAGGGTGTTTGTGCCTGAGGGAAGGAACCGCTGATAAAATGAATGAGCCTCCGCGGTATCATACTAAAAGGCAAGGAACATACGGGAATCCAAGAACATCCCACAGAATCGGGAAAGTATCGAAAATGCGATAGATGTTGAAAGCAGGGTTGACAAGAAGCGCAGCATCGAAAATTGTGTCCCATAAATCACAACCCCGCGCAGCAAAAGTCGAGTTTCCTGGAAGAGGAAGAGGGCCGGCAGGCGGGAAGGTGACGAATTTCTCCATATATCCGGTGTAGTTACAACGTTCAGCTGCCTCATCGAGCTGCGCCATAAAAGATTGACTGAATCATGGAAATCCATCAGATATTTCACAAACTTCGACAAAAAGTTGACTGCTTACTTGAACGAGAAAACGTTCTCATACTTATGGACGAAACTGACTGCGGGGATTTCTTCCTGAACGACATTCCACGAGAGAGACGCTATAAAATTTATCGTTGACATGTATATCGAATTACGATTATCGTTGTGCTTACGATCTGAGATCCACATTCCTTGCAGGTTGAGATCTAGAGCTCCGGGATGCTCGTAGATGTAGTTCGCAATATCTGTCAGATAATGTCAGTACACGGGCGCTCGGTGTCAAAGTGGGTATAGATCTGACATGGAATGTACGTTCCAGCATACTGCGAACCATCCAGAATCAGCACGAGCATAAGGACCAAGCCCAATTGCAAAAACATACACTTTCTCCGGTAAGGTAAAACTTTTTCGCCTTCATCTCAGGGAACACTTCGAGCCATTGTTGCAAGAAGCCGACTAGCTGTGCGGCGAGGTCGTCTTCGTTCTAAGAATGTACGTCGACAGTTCAGACTCATGGTCAGATGCCGCAAGGAACCTGTCAAGCGGTGGTAGGTGGACGTACTGTGATATTTGGCACTCCCTGTGAAAATCCGGTGCCGACCGGTTGTTCGACCCATAAGACACTGGAGAGGTTGGTCCAGCTGAATTCGTTTTGAGTGGGAAGTGCTTGTCCAGTACTCCATGAAATAGGCTACACGCAAAATTTAGATAAAGGTCACAGGAATTAGATGGTAAGACATACGCCATTCTCCTGCAGGAACCCCTCCATAGATGAGCAGCCTGGGCCGCCGTTGGTCCTATAATTAGTCAATCGAGTGCGCGTCCGAAATTAGAACAGGGGTCCATTACTGGAAGACATTGCTGATAGTTCTCACCAGAATATCAGGTCGTCCGTCGAACCTTGCGGTCCGGGTGGGAAGAACCAGAAGAAGAGCTAAAAGTAATGATATTGTCGGTAAGAATACAGATACACGTATGCATAAATTGCAAGCGCACCTTACGCGTCTCGTTCTTTGCTCCACTTATCGGCAGTAGCCCGGAGTAGCTGGGGCCCACGTCGAAGTTCACTTCAGGGATGGTTTTGCCGTTGACGAGGAATTCTGCAGTGAAAACAGAGGGCCATGAGCGATCTTAAGTTTCACGAGAAAAAGGTGACTGAACGTACGAGCAGCTTTGGGGTTGGAGAAAGTCATGTTTCTGCCTGGTAGTGAGGAAGTGGGCTCTGTAACATTTGTATCGCGTTTGATCATATGAGGTTTCGTCTGCCATCGTTTTGCGGCCTCTGCTTGACGAGCATGGAGTTCCTTCTTGCGCATCATGTCTCCTTGAGCAGATTGAGCAAAGAGAGCAGCTGTCGCCGCCAGTAAAGCGACTGCGTTCCGAATTGAAAACATCCTAGCGGGCGAGGAGGTGACGCGGTGGATGTCCTAGAGGGTGGAACAAAAAAAATCAGAAGCTCCACCTCCTGGTTATATATCTCGGAAGCCAGCTCATGTTGTCAAATAACGAGATGGCTTTCAGCGAGCATATGCCGCTAGCGAGCCGCAGCGGTGGTGCACGCAAATATCCATATGATCATTCCATGATAAGCGGGCCTGCCCCATTATTTTTAGACACGATGGTAATTCATGGACATTTGCAGTGAATGTTGAATGTATACGTGGTTCTACTTGACGCCTATGATGTGATAAATTACTAGATAACAAGGGATTAAATCTAAAGTAAGAGTTGGTAAGTATCATCCTTTAGTAGTTATCTCTTCTCCTCCACACGAATGCACAGCATACCTGCGTGGCAGCCGTCTATTCTCGTCTATAACGGACTTCTATCTGCAGCCAACCATCCACGTGAGATAAAAAGAAAAAAGAATGGCGATGGAATCCGAATAAATGTAGCCATCACGTTAGCGTTGGTCATCGTTTCGCGGTGAATACGCATTCCCTGACAAAGTAATCGTGGAAGCGGTTATCATCGGTGAGTTCTGGGTGGAATGTAGTTAGAAAATGTAGACCCTGGCGCAGCGCAACAAATATTTTTGGCTCGTCAGAGTGGTCGGGCGATGCAAGGGCGGGCGGGAGGAGACCTGGAGAGAGGCGGGCGATGACTTGGATCGGGGGGTCATCAGATGATGGGTGCAGCTTGAGAATGACCTGGGTGATAAATGCTATCATCGAACTAGCTTCTGGGAATTTTTGGGAGGATGGGACATACTGGAGCGCGAATAAATACTCCATTGAATGACTTTTCAGGATTTTGAAGACCTTCTACTTCCAGGGGTGCTTCAAACGACTCCACCTAAAGGACGGATCGTCAAAACAAATTCAATTATCTGCCCGAAATTCCAACAAACCTGTGATCCCCAGCCATTCCGAGCTATTGTGATGGACATCCCTCCCAGCAGGTCCTGCCCTCCCTTCTTCGCATTTTCAACCTCTTGAGATAAAAGTATCGCTCCTGCACATGTTCCCCATATAGGCTTAACTTTAACAAACTCTCGCAACGGTTCTAAGAGGCCAGAAATTCGCGCAAGTAGGGCGATGGTTGTACTTTCTGGAAGCAAGCTAATCAACAGACCATCCTTCAAAAACTGATAACAACGCGTACCTCCGCCAGGAATGATCAAAGCATCGCATCTCGCAAGGTCTTCGGGAGTCTTTACGAGTAGAGTTTCTAGCTTTCTCTTCACAGGGAGTTTCTCTAAAGCGGTCTTGTGCTCTGCAAAAGCGCCCTGTAAGGCTGAAACAAATTGTTGGGTGGCACATATTGTCAGACCGCCGAACATGCTCACCCAGAATACCGATAACAGTACGCTTCTCCATGGTCTCGCCTACGCAGATGATATGGTTGAAGAAAAAGATTGACCGCGATAAAAATTGCGCGATCCTGGCACCTCGTTCTGCAGGCGTTCCGCTTTCAGCAACGGTCGGAGATCTGATAGGCTTATTCCGTCACTGAGCTCGGAAAAATCGACATAATCTTAGACGCAACATATGCTTCAGCATCTTCGAAGGTAAAAAAGTGGAATGCATTGCTGCAGCTTAGACGACCGTTGGTGGTGCAGAACGTATAGGCCAGCGGCGACGACGGGTCCACCATTGGTGACTCGTGGCCCGAGCGCCGCATTCCCACACACGTGATGGTGTGACGGGCATTTCTTTGCACCAGCAACTCCGACTCTTCCTCTTTCCAACCACCACCACCTCCTACTATGTCTGACCTCGATGCTGACCTCTACGGCGGTAAGCCTTTTCTTACATTCTCAGGAGCGACTATACTCATCCCCGTATAGATCTGTACGGAAACGATGAGGGTGAAACTGAGGTGCCTCAAGAAGAAATCGAAACCAATCAATCGACAGAGCCAGTACCATCGGAAATCCCTTCTGTGAAAGCGGAGACTCCGGAAGAAACCAAGCCAGCGCAAACCGCTGTTGATAAAAGCTTTTCAGCACCCACACCTGCAGCAGCTCCTGCTACCAACGGCTCGGCAATTCCGACATACACCCAGCAAGCACCGCAGCAAATACCAACTTACGAGCAACCACTGCCCAACGAGTACCGTGACTCGGTTCCTCCACGCACGGATGGAGGCTATTCGAATATCCCTATCAACGAGCGCTCCGTCCGCCCGTCAGAAATGAAGGATGAAGGGTAAGATTTTTTTTCGCATTTGATGACTGAACTTTTTTTTTGCAAGGGGGTTGTCTACTGTGGGCCATAGGCCGCCCGTATGTTTCTTAAAAGACTCTCGCGTAGTCAGTCGCTCGTCTAAGCTAGCTCTAGCGTATCTGCAGCTTGTTGCTAGGTCTAGGCTAAGCTATCAACACGTCCATATCTGGTCCACAGTAGAGTCTTTCACCTTCTTTCCTCCTTGTCATAACACCTTGTCTAGCCTACCCATGCTAATAGCAACATTTTGCCTTTCTATATCTGTCAATTCCGTACATCCCTTTCCTCAAATTCGTCAAACTTTCGCGCCAATTCGCAAATTTTTTTAATCGGAATTACCACCTTGTATAGAAAAATGTTTATTGGAGGCTTAAATTGGGATACTACAGATGGTATATATACTTTTTTGTTGGTTTCATCGGCGCTAAACTTTCATGTCTTGCAGAATCACTGCGAGATTATTTTACACAATTCGGAAAAGTTGATGCATGCACTATCATGCGAGATGCTGCTGGTCGTTCAAGATGTTTCGCATTTTTAACTTTCGATGACCCAGCGAGCGTAAATGCGGTCATGGTCCGCGAACATTACCTTGATGGGAAGATCGTAAGCATTTTTGTAATAAGTATGATACTCATCTTTTCACCTTCCTTTTTTTAAGATTGATCCCAAGCGAGCTATTCCTAGACAAGAACATCAGCGAGCAACTAAGTTGTTCATTGGAGGTTTGGCCGGCAGTGTAACGTCTGAGTCGATGCGAGAATTTTTCTCTCAATTTGGCAAGGTCATCGACTCGACTGTCATGTTAGATCGTGAAACAGGCCGTAGCAAAGGATTTGGATTCGTTTCCTTCGAGGATACCAACGTGCAACCCTTCCTTGGATTCGGCAACCTAGAAATCGATGGCAAGCTGGTACGCTTGGGAGTATCCTTCCTCTGCCAAAAACATATTAACTGACTCGCCTTTCAGATTGACGTTAAGCTCGCGCAACCACGCTATCAGCGTGACAACTTCCCACACGAAGACGCAGCAGCAGCAGGATCCGAATTCGTGCAACCCACAACAGGCGGCGCAGGCGGGCGCTTTCCCGGCCAACCAGGTTTCGGCGGCAACCCAGCTGCTGGAAATGTCGGCGCCGGCGCCGGCAACACACCGTTCGACCCGCAGGCTCTCGCTGCGCTCTACACCCGCATGTTCCAGATGTCTGGTGCTGGCGGAATGAACCCCGCGATGATGGGCGGCATGGCAGGCGGGATGAACCCGATGATGGGTGGTATGGGCGGTGGGGGCGGATTCCCTCAGGGTATGCGCCCTGGGATGAACATGGGTATGGGTATGGGTGGGATGGGTGGCGGTGGGCCTGGGATGGGTGGGATGGGCCGTGGGGTGCCACAGGGCATGATGGCTGGGGGTGGGATGGGCGCGAACATCCCGCGCGGACCGAGAGGAGCGCCTGCAGGTCCGGCGGCGGCGATGGGGGGTCCTGCGGGTGTTGGACCACAGAGGACTGGCCAGCGCGGCCAGCACAACTTCCACCCCTATGCTCGGTGAAAGTTTTCGATTTCGATTTCAGCCTTCGTTTTATACAGCTCACCCGGATTGAGGCTCGTTTTTATAGCCGCCACCAAAATGTAGTGAAATTCCCCCCACTTTTATTACCTTTACTTATTACAATTTTTTTTTACTGTGTGTAATATACGTGCTGCTGCTTGTAACTACGAGAAAATATTAATAATTGTATCGTCAGATTATGAATTCCATTTTTGGTAATACTTACTCTTTTTTGTAATCGATCATATCACCTTCAAGCTCGGTATCTGGCTTCTTCTAGAAATTTTTATATCATAAAGGCTTGTTCAAAACATTCATCGTTGCGCACCAGACTCTCCTGCTTGTCAGCCAGCACTCCGAAGAAATCTACTCAAAATCTATCACTGCTATTCCTATAATAATGGAAGTTGCTGACTTATGGTTTTCCGATGGGACAATCGTTGTTCGGGCAGAAGAAAAGCTTTTTCGCTTGCACGGCGGGCTGCTTGCTGCTTGCTCGCCAGTTTTTAAGGCAATCATCGAACATGAAAACAACGCAAGCCAGATACACGGAGTAGACATAGGATCGGATTTAACGGGACTTACGCTCATTACAATTCAAGAAGTGTCAGGAAATGATGCACATAACTTTTTCCTTGCTATATACGACCCTGGGTAAGCTATTTATTCTCCTGATAGCTACTCCCATTGAACCTTACAATTACTAACATCTGATGCTCCAGATTTTTTGAAGCTCCTCCTGCAACGGCATCGATAAATTGTGTTCTTGGAATCCTGAAGATGGCAACAAAATTCAGGGTCAAGGCGCTCCGCCGCCGGGCATTAGCCCACCTCAACCTCACGTTTCCGCTGACGCTCGAAGAATGGGATGAGCGAGCAACGCTCTCCACCCTCTCATTTCGTCGAGATGCAAACACATCTACCCCTTTTCAGTCGACATTTGAAAGTGCGATAGCGATAGTCAATACTGCTGAGAAAGTGGATGCCCAGTGGATAAAACCTGCCGCTATCTACGAGTGTTGCACTTACGATCCGGATCATTTCCTTGTTAATCCAGTATGGAATGACGGCGTGACCATCAGCGAAGAGCTCAAAAAGACTATCATCATGGGGGCGTTTGCGCACCGCAATGCGACGCGGATAGTTCTCAAATTTCTGGTGTCTCCCCCATGTAAAGAATGTGAGCAACCCCAGGAATGTCTCGAAGTCAAGAGAGGTTGCAATGAGCATCACGCGACAAATTTTCCGTTGAGTAGTCCACTCTCGATTTGGGAAGATGGTGATTGGGAAGGTTTCTTGGACGGGCTTTGCCAACCTTGCGAGGCACAGTGCTGGGAGCAGCACAGTCATGCCCGCCATGCCGTGCGGAAGGAACTGCCTAAGGAATACGGACTTGAGGAATCTTGGGGTGTACTGCAAGAGAAGTACAGTATGGAAATGTTCTAAATTCAAAACTACCACATATTTTCTAGCCGCTTGGCTTCGACTTCTTGAACATCAAGTATCACTCTTGAAGTTACTATCATAAATTACATTTTACACTTGACATGTACAGACTTTTACGATTTATCTCTTCAGAACTACATCGAATGTCAAAATAGTCGGCATTTTCGATAATGTTTTTTATAAGCTTTTCGAATATCGCCTGAGATAAGGGATTGTATGATAAATTTTCCACATTGGTAACAAAAATGGCTGAACTTCTAATTAGCATCTCGTTCACAACAATAAACACAATAGAAAGACAATACGTATTACAGCCAGGGGCAGAGCACTGGAGATTTACAGAAGTTAGAGGAATGAAAAATAGGAAAAGAAGTAGGAGAAAGTACCGTCATATGATTGCATCCTGCTGTTTTTTGAACGGGTATCTCGCAGCCTGTATGGAAGATTAAATAGATATACTGATTAAATATTATTTACTCACCTGGACAAAGTCTCCAACCGTTCTCCTTGATCAGCATTTCAAGCTCTTTTGAGCCATCACAAGAATGCCTTGGGCCTCCATGGACGACTTCCTGCGAACAATCCTTGCACCATGAATAATTACAGAGTGGAAGGGGGCACTCGATAATTTTTGTCTGTTGGTAATCAGTGCGATCAACGAACATGGTTTCCTCGCACCTAAACAGGACGTTGTAAGCTCAGCTTTTTGGGATATATAACATCAACTCACTTTCGGCAGTGAATTGGAATGCTATGAGCAGACATTTGGAGCTCAAAAAAGACTGCGAGTTCTGCTTCGCCCAAGCCAAGGTTCTGCATCATGTCAAGGTCAACCGCTAGGGTATTGATTGATTAGTATGTTTGTATACGAATCGAATGAAATATGCCTACTAGAGATAGGCTGGCCAGAACGGCGCTTTCCAACTTTGCAAGAAGGACAGATGATGGGGTAATGATGTTGGTCGAGCTCCGACATAATGTGATTTTTCAAGCATTCCCTGCAGAAGGTGTGCTCGCAGGCGAAATGGGCTAGGTTGTGGCCTTCCAGAGTTTCGAGGCATATTATACATTCAAAAGACCCCTGAAATACGTCTGAAGAGGAAGGTGTTACTCCACGAGACGATGAAGTTTGCATTAGGTCTTGGTTATCATGCATATCGATGTTGGTGGCCAACGCGGCAGGATGGTTAACGATTCTAGGGGGCTCTATTGCAACCTGGCGATCTCGTTGATGTAATCTGGCGGCACATTCCAGCCCACAGGTAGGATATACTTTCCCTGCTATCTCGGATCTGGGCTTAAGATTACACACCTAGCAAATGAATTGTATTAGGTGAATAGTATCGAACAAAACGACATACCTGACACATTTTGGTCGAAGGTCGGCTGCTCATGGACCCTATAACTGAGCTCGGAGTAACCATAACGTCCTGCAGTATCCTCGCGCATGTATTTCCACAGGTTACATACGCGCGACGACCGTTGTTGAACTGGGGACGTACACCACACATCTGGGAGATTCTGAGTGAGATAAGAGAAAAGATGGTTCAAATGTTAAAGAACTGACTACGCAGAGAGGCTTATTTGTGTGCTGCGTTAGTGGATCCGACTTTGGGGCATCATCGGCGATCTGCATCAATGCATTCAAGTGGCTGGCGCAGGTGAGTCCGCAAGTTGGGTATGCCTTTCTGCCATTGTTGAAAGCGGGTCTGACACCACAGATCTAAAGGTAGATATCAGATAAGAGACTCCAAGAAGTTGCAAAACCGAGAAATTACCACACAGAGAGGTCGTCCAGTTCCCAACAGCTGTCGAGCTGAAGAACTCTCAGCGTGCATCGGCCCATTGATCATGATTCTTGGATGACGTGGATTGCAGAATGTTTTTGGAATACTGGGGTCTTAATGTAAAACATTTAGATAGGCTATACATAATGGATGGACTATACGTGCCTTTGAGTCGAATTCGATAAGGGTGTGAGCTGTTGGCAAGCGTATTGGGCGCTTAATTTAGATCGATTAATGAGTTAAATCGGAGTTTAAATATGCCGCTTAGAACCGAGCGCTGTTCTCGAGTCGCTGAACACTCTCATCCGCCAATAATTAAAAACGCCAATGACTAAAAACAAGGGATCCTACCTTTAAAGATATTAAGTATCTGAGCTGCTTTTTTCTATGACAAGGCCATCCAAGTTCTTCGGACTTTTCACCTCTGGGAATGAAAACTTGTGGAATATAGGGTTTGTGATTATGGCGTAGGATTTACAGTTATGAAGGAAGCCTACTATTAAATGAATAATGCAATGTGAAGTCAATAAAGTCGAACACTGAAAATACACGATCACTGTTCGGCTCTCCCTAAATACAATTTAATACGCTTTGACGAATCACCATATGTAGTTTTCAAGCATTAGACATACATACATATGTGTATGTATGTCTACGTATTATGCATATAGATCCAGCGTCCTCCAAATTGCTCTTGCACACACTCGAGCGCAACACCTAGTCTTCCTCAAACACATATCCAAACATATTGCATTTTCTATAATGCTTCCTCGTAGCCTTCTTAATCTCACTCTTGACGAGGGACTGAATAATTTTGTCCCCGCACTGATAACAGAAGTGACTAAGCCTCAAAGTCAGAAATAGCTTCATTTATTTATACCGATGAAAAACGTACGTATTGCAGGCAGGTGCGGTGCACTGCGGATACGAAAACATGAGTATGCACTAAATATAAACATGAGAATCGACAGAAAATTCTTTACCGTCATGTGGTTACATCCTTCCGACTTTTGGACGGGTACCTGGCAGCCTAAGAAAATAATAAATCGTGTCAATTCTCAAACCCTGACAGTGAGTAAACTTACCGGGACAATGCTTCCAGCCATTCTCTTGTACCAGCTTCTCCAGCTCCTGTGAGCCATCGCACGAATGCTCAATTTCCCCGTGGGGTATTTCCTGTTGACAGTCCTTGCACCAAGTGTAGTTGCATTGCTGGAGCGGACACTCGATAATTTTCGTTTGCTGATAGTCAGTGCGATCAACAAACATGCTTTCTTCGCACCTGATCGGGGCAGTGGAATGATTTTGAGTCCCATGAAATTGTTAATTTGAAACTTACTTTCGACAGTGAACAGTGATGCTATGAGCCAACATCTGTAGCTCACAAAACTTCTCTGCTTCAGCATCCCCCAAGCCGAGGATCTCCATCATGGTATGATCGATAGCTGGTTGAGTAGCATGACGGTTCGCAGTGGTGAGAAGGAAACAAGTTTGAAACTAAAAGGTTGCTCACAGGACACTGGCTTGTCAGACCGCTGCTTTCCAATTTTGCAACTCGGGCATATAATGGGATAATGGCTTTCTTTCAGCTCAAGAATGACATGATTCTTGAGGCAGGTGCGACAAAATGCGTGTTCGCATGGGAAGCCGGACAGATACTCGTTGTCCACGGTTTCGAGGCATATCTGGCAGTCAAAGGCACCTTGGGATAGAGCGGGAGAACTGTCGAATTGTTCAAGTCGATGTTTGGGTGTAAGTTGAAGGGGTTGGGGTTCTGGCTGATGTTCTGGCTGGGGTTCTAGCTGGGGTTCTAGCTGGGGTTCTAGCTGGGGTTTTGATTGAGGTTCTGGTTGAAGTTCTGGTTCCGGTCGGTTTTGCAGCACGGGTTCAGGTTGATGATCCGCTTTACGATCCGGATGGGGTTCAGCCTGAGGAGCTATAGCCACGGTAACTTCTTGGTTATTGCGTCCATTCCTGTTAACCAAGACCGACCTAAGGGGAAGATTTTGAACTTGAGGGCCCACTACTGCCATCTGGCGATCTTGAGCATGCAGCCTAGCAGCGCATGTAAGCCCACAGGTGGGGTAGATCGTGCCTGCTACCTCGCACCTGGGCCTTTGATTACACACCTAAAAAAATGAATATTCTGTGAGGCTATCCAATGATATCAGAGGTAAACATCGTACCTGGCACATTCTTGGTGCAGCGCCATCGCTAGTGGTAGCTAAGTTGGGAGTGACCAGCGAGTTACCCCGGAGTCTCCTTGCACATGTATTTCCGCAGGTCGAGTATGCCCGGAATCCATCATTGAACTGAGGACGCATACGACATACCTATGAAGCATGTAACATCAGTTATAGTAATTCAGGTAATTATTCCAAAATAGACGAACTATGCAGAGAGGCCTCTGGTTTGTGGCAGGAATTCCCTGAATCATTGTCGGCGTCCGTTGAATCGCAGTGGGAGTGTTTTGAAAGGTGGTGTTTATCCTCGGATTCGGAATCGGAATCGGGGTAGTGGGAGTCCGCTGAGCCATTGGATGGACTCCTTGAATAGTGATAGGGGGTATTTTAATCGTCGCAGGGGCGGCATTTACATTCAATGCATCCTTCAGATCGCGAGCGCAGTCAAGTCCGCAGGTAGGCCAGGCCCTTCCACCGTAAAAGCAAATGGGTCTTGTTCCGCACATCTACAAGTATAGACACAGTCAGAAGTCTGAGGATATACAAGATCTGAGACTTACTATGCAGAGTTGTCGGGGGGAAGAATTCTCAACTTGCATCGGACTGATCTAGGCTGGATAACGTGGGATTTATCAGGGAGATGGACAACAGGTCGCTTTCGAGTGCTCCCGTAAGACTACAGAAGGAGTAAGTACCGTTTGCACATGTTGGTAGAGGTGCGCATGCCTTTGAGGTCGTTTCGATGGTGGATGTCGACTGACAAGTAGCTTGGGCGCTTAATTGATATCGATTTGAACTTCCGACAGGGGCAATGGGTTTGTAGCGGAGCTCGAATTATTTCGAACGCGTCCGTCACTGGAGTGTGGCACGAGCTTACGTTCCTTGTGCCTCGCCCCATCGTTCAGCTTCGTCTTTGCTCGAAGAATTCTTTACTTGTCCATCAGGTTAAAAGGTCCCAGAATCTTGGTTTTTGAAGATGTCGCGAATACCACAACCGTCTTCCTCTCGGTCGGGCATCCGGCCACCATCTACACCCAGCAAGTCCAGGCTCGCACCTCCAAGCGACCCAGTGAGAACCAGGACCTTATCGACGCCTCGGGCGACAACGCCCTCAAAGCTCAAGGCCGCGCCTGCGCCTGCGCCGCCAATGTCACCTAGCCCTGGGAATACTTTGAGCATCAAAGAGGCTATCGCATTGAAGAGAGCAGAGGCAAAGAAAGCCATGGCCAAGTCAGGAGGAGGCGGTGGTGGATTGGATGACATATCTGGACTGGAAGACGCTTTGCCAGACAAGAAAGAGAAAGAAGAGGAAGATTTATTGGGGAGGTTATCGATTCGGGAGACCATCGAACAGGCGAGAAATACAGGTGAGAGCCAACTTACCTTGCATGCGTTGTGCTGAATTCGAGCGTAAGATTTTTTGTTATGTGATAAGGGTCTCTGAATATTGCGACGCGGTCGCTGCCTTGCCTGCCTTCTGCGTTGTTTGAGATTCACTTGGGGTTGACTCCAGATGCGCTGAAGTCCGTCCCCAACGAACCAGTACTACCGCCTTCGGAACCAAAGCTATTACGAAGAGGAGGGCAGAACAAGCCTGCTTGGTTCGAAGCGCAAGATCTGACAGTGCTGAAGGCGTGGAATAACGATATACAAGAGGTACAACATGAAATTTCACTGTTCGGGTCCCTGAAGACGATTGATGTAAGTACAAATTCGTAATCTTGTGCGTTTTCTTCTGTATCTGACGCGCGGTATGATTCGTAGCTTCATAAGAACAAATTGACGTCCCTTCCTTCTACATTTGCGGATTTGACATCTTTAACTGTCCTGGATCTGTCGCACAATGCCTTGTCATCCCTCCCAGAAAAACTATTCGCTCTGCCTGAGCTGACCACTCTCAACCTATCTTACAATCTACTGACGGCGCTACCTTTTGGTGCTCCGTTTGTCAATCAGAATGGCCGAGCGAAAGCTAGTCAACAAAGCAGCGGAGGCTTCTTCACACCTGTCGTGTCTCATTCATCCACACCTCTCCCTCGACTTATCAATCTTGACGCCTCTCAAAATAAAATTCACGCTCAAGATATCGATAGTAGCTTCCCCGTTTCGCTGGTCAAAATCGATTTATCGGGCAATCCATTGGGTCTCTCGCAAGGCTTGCTACGCAGCCTATCGTCGTTGAAAAAACTGAAGGAAATTAAATTTGAGAAGTGTGAAATAGGCGACGATTCGTTCCCCCCTTCGCTTTTTAATCCTCCATTTTTCCAGGCTCTACGGTTGTTTAACATGTCGGACACCCAAGTCAATCTGGATTCGGTGAAGGAAGCCTTCAAAAATATCAAACAGGAGCTCAATTTCGATTTCTCGACAGAAGACCCTCCTGAAGGTGTTGCGCGTATCCTAGTGGGCAAAAGAGTCATGAAGGAGTCATGGGAATTAGAGCTGGAACGCCGCGCCAATCAGCGAAAGGCAGCAGCGGCGACGCCTGTTATCGATGACTGGGACGAGCCTACGTTACCAGCGCGTTCAACGAGCCGGACCTCAACTGTTTCTCCCATTTCTGCTCCAAAATCTCAGCAAAAAGCACCTGCAAAATCTAAGGAGGTGATCAAGGAAGCATGGGAAATCGAGGCTGAGCAGGGTCTATTGACGGAAGGAGGACGAAGGCGTGCTCGAGCGGCAGCGGCAGCTCAACAGACACAAACCCGACCCGAAGAGAATTCGAAGGCGCTTTCTAATGCCTCTTCGAGTCCGACTCCAACCAGTCCGACGTCGTCTTCAAGTCTGAGCAGCCCCCAATATTTCACACAGAGTACACAGACACTTAAACTTCCTGCCTCTGCTCCTCCAACCAAGATTTCTGGACATCATGCGCGAGCGTTTTCTATGGCCACGCCTTCCGCTTCCTCGCTCTCCACTCCTTTGCGCACAGGCGATCTATCAGTCCCAACGCCAACACTTCCTCTGTCGGTAATCGTCAACCAACCTTTCGCGGATACGTTGCGTGTCCTCATTCTTGTGAATCGGCGGATGGACAGGTCATTCGCTCTCCCGAAAGCAACGTATAGTGCGAGCGGCTTCTTACCCAAGCTGGAAGAGTTGGATTTGGAAGGCTGCAACCTCAACGACTTGGTCCCTGTACACCACGCTTCGGAAGCTGGCGCCAGCACGCCGCCCCGGTCCGAGGAGTTGCTGATATCCACCATCACGAAATTGTTCCCTAGTTTGCGCACTTTAAATCTGTCCTACAATGCGCTGACCAATGCCTCTCTGACCTCTGAGGCGTTGACGGCGTTGATCCTCGCTGCTCCACATCGTCAAGGGTTGCGTCATCTTCGTTTGAGAGGCAACAGGCTCTCCGAGCTCGACGGCTTCCTGGAGCTTGCAGAGGCGTTCAAGGGCAACAGGAATGTGCCCGAATGGAAGCTGGAGGAGCTGGATTTGAGGGACAATGAGATTGGGAAGTTGCCACCGGAACTTGGGCTTCTGCCGCTGGATGTCTTTTTGGTAGATGGAAACACGTACGTCCGGATTAGTTCTTGTTCGTTGATCTAGCTTGACTAACTCTTTGCAATAGTTTCCGGGTCCCACAAAGACGCGTCTGGGAGAGGGAAGGGACGAAAGGCTTGTTGAGCTGGCTGCGTGGGAGGATCGAGTGAGGGGTTGCTCTGTCTTTGGAATGACATATACCTTTTGGAAAGGACATACAACAACAGACAGGCGCGTATCACTACGCATACTTTGTCATTAACGTCATTTTTCTATTCTTCGCCGCTGTGCACATACCTTACACATACCACATCACGATGCTAATAATCCAAAAGACAATATACTTCGCATGCCATGCACTTATGGTCACATCTAGATCGACTCAAGCCTCGAAGGCCTCAAAAGCACTGTCTTCCGACGTAGCTAAGTAAAATTACGCATGTAGTCTCAGACTTTCAAGAGAGGCTGGTCCGAGACTATTACGCATGTGCGTAGCTGAGGCCACCAAATTCGAGTGTTCCTTTTTAGGCATTTCACCAGGAGCGTGACACATGAAGACGCGAAATCACACAGCATGTCACGGTAACATCCGCGTTCTTGCGTCCTCCCACCACTCCAAAAACGGTTCCCAGCGCTAATTCAGCGACGGCATCTTATGTTCGTGGGCGTAAGGAATCCGAAGTAAGGTGACATGGACAACCAAACTATAAGAAGGCTAGAAATGACGCATCGGCACAAATAAACGGAATACATAAGGGGCTTTGCGATGTTGCGTTATGACCAGCTCTCAAACGGAAACTACCTTCGTCGCATTGACTCTTGCACATTTTTTGACTGCTGAATTACGGCTTTATAGGGGCCTATAAAGCGCTCAACTCACTTGTTATTTCTTGAATTTTTACGCTTATGAGTCACGTACCCTTTCCCTCGACTGATGATGATGTGGAAGTCGTTGTCCAGGAAAGCTCGAGCAGGAGCCGCAGTTCAGGTAAGATTTTTCGATATAATCTATGCGATGACGGCCTCTCTCATCTCCACATCCTCAACTCATCTATATGTATGCGGGTAATTAACGACTTGACCATTAGATGCGGCGATGAATAGATCAGCTGCATCCTCTGCAAATACTCGTAAGTCTTCTCTCAGGTTTTATAACAGGATATTAGTATTCGAAAATAGACTTACTCATTTTCTCTTCCAGAATCTCAGGCGACCACGTCTTCTTCAAAGCTTACCTCCTCCGATAAACTATCTGCTTTACCAACCTCGCCAGTGCCCACCCCTAATGCTAGTCGCATTGTGCGGTCTACCAACTTTGTCATGGGAAATATTAAGCGCGGATATCGTCATAGCCTGGACTCTCCTAGCTCGTTACCCCTCGTCGCAGCCGGAGATTTTGATATTCAAAACCACGGCGCGCGTACGACCTCGCGAGAGATAAATCTGAACCGCTACAACGAAGTCCATCCTGCGAGTATTCAAAGGTCGTATGCGGCAGCAGATCGCGATTCTGCCGGGAAGGAGACCCCGCAACAAAGAGTCTCGTTCGATAGCGAACGTAGTTCATTGCCTACTATGCGTAGTGTGGGACAAGGTAATTACACCTGACCGTTCATTTGTACAGCAAATCTTCACTTATATGTTTTGCAGCATTTTCCCGCATTGCGACCCGAGGAAGCGACCCACAGACGTACTCTCCTCCTCAGACTCACAGTACACCTCCACATCTTGATTCCGAAAGTGACCACCATCGACTAAACTCGAGATCTCCCTCGCAATCCAAATCGCGGGCAGCGTCTCCTCTTCGAATGCTCCATAACTGGTCTTCTAATTTTCACCGGGGGCGTACGACATCAGAGGAACGTTTCGTCCCTATCAACCCCTACAAACTCAAGGGCCAGTTCCCATATTGTTCCTCGTCGCAACGCCGCCAACCAGACATAGAAGCCGGCGACATATTTTCTTCCGCTGCAGCGTACGATTGTGACGACCTCATTCCCGTGAACTCAATCCAGGATTTTTTTCAAGATGTGCAGATCTTCGTCACCGATACATTCCCTCGCGAGATCTATTTGAACTTCCTCCTCCGATTACCAGCTATGTATTTCTCGCGCGTCGCGCGCATCTACGAAGATGCGGACGTGAGCAGACCTGATATCCAGCGGATGATTGATAACTCGGGTGGGATAGGCTCGCGGGGTGTATCCGCGCCTGCTCTGCAGCCTCCTTCCGGTGCTACGCACGCTTCGCCGCCTTTAGCGACTGTTGGCGGGATGTTGGCGCCAGGCATTGCGTCTGGGATTGGGCTTTCCGCGCAAGTGAGCGTGGCGCCAGCGGCGACGATGATACATATGCCTCTGCCATTCCCGGATGAATGGACGCCGCCGATGGTGTCTCCTGCGCTGATACGGTTCAAGCACTCATGGGAAGCTTTCATTGATTCGTTGCTCAGAGAGTGGAAAACGTTGAATGTCGTTTCCGCATTGCTTGCGTCGTGAGCATTTTCTTCCTAGGTATACCCGATAAATCATGAACTGACTTCTCTTTAGGGCTATCCTTACTGTCTTTCAGATCCCAGAAGCCGCTGATGATCCTTTGACGCGTACTTTCGCATTGCTGTCGCTAATATGCGCTTTAATGAGTCTTTCATATGGATGTATATATATCGTTCGATTTGGTACGATGCGGAGTATGTTTCACGCCTCCAGGTGGGCAGAAGTACGTTTATGTTTTCATTTACTGGGGCGTATATTAATGAAAGATGTACAGGAAGCTAGGAAAACAAATACTTCGATTTGGTGGAATGTCTGGGTACTCCTAGCAACGCCAGCGGTATGGATGGCTTGGTATGAACACATCTAAAATGGACTTCACATCGTCAAAACTGATTTCACACAATTATAGGTCGATGCTCTTATTCTTATCCGCCATACTCTCCTTCGTCTGGCGCACAGGGTCAATAAATGACTCAGCTAACCGCGCCCCTCTAGATTCGCAAGCAGTTCTCGGCCCACGCATCGGAATTACTACCGTTCTTCTGCTGGGGATAATTTACCTCGGCATGATCGTCAGCACGTTCAAGAAATACGGCTCTCATAAGGGGTCCTCGCAAGCTCTCGCACACTCGCACCCAACAACTATTGGCGCTCGTCCCAACGGAGGAAGAACGCGAACGGGGGCTGGGAGTCCAACATTCAAAACCAAAGGTCGACGAAGGGGTGAGGACGTGGAGATGGAGATGGAACGAAGAGGACGAGAGAGGGAACGGAGTGCCTCTGTGCATGTGAGACGTAGAGAAGAAGAACCAGATAGCCGGGGACGGCGGAGGCGGGAGAGCAAGGAAACGGGGGTAGATTCGAAGAAGGCCGCGTTGAAAGATGTGATGGGTTTAAGGCATACGTCTCGCGCGGGGTCGCAGCGCGATGTTATTGTCAAAGATGGCTTGGAATTGGAGCTCGAATCGAAAGGAGAGGCGGAGGTCGAAGTGTCTGAAATTCAATATTCTAAGTAAATGTTATGAGGCAAAGGACACTGGCGCGTTCTGGACGTTTTATTAAACAACGACTTTTCGAGAGGTTACGCGCGGTTACAAATGATGTGATACTTCATAATGTATGACAGAGCAAAGCAGAAATATATTCAACAAGCATAAAATATTACAGAACATGCCGTCGTCGCCATAAATCGATCACGGATGTAAAGAAAAAGTTTAGAGGTAAAACTGACTTAAAGGATTGCAAGACACAGGCCATTGAAAACAAAGATGTACAATATTCAGAGAAAATAGCACTAATTGAAGGAAATGAAACGTGGGATATGACGGTTGCGGACGCAGATGTTATAGATATTGGGGCGTAAGGAAATCAAAATATGAAATTCGAAAACACAACGGACATACCTCGTCAATGGTTTGAGGACGAAATTATGCATAGAATTTGACGTTTCGATTTCAATGCTTCAATTTGTGCTGCGAGTTCAGCAATTCTTCTCCGTTGTTCGTCGGCTCTCCTCTGTTCTTCGTTGCCTCTCTTGTGTCATAAAGATATGAAGCTTGCACAGTCATCTCCTCAGTGTCTCTATTCAATCGCTCTGCAGCCACCATCTGCCTTTTTGGAGGCACGATATGGAATAACGTCGAAACAAAAGCGTTCGGCAGGTTTATATCGTCTGGAGAAATGACTGTATCCAGCACTACGGTTCTGAAGAATTCTCGCTCGTAGGTCTTCAGGTTCCCACCAACAGCCTTCACAGCACCTATAACAGTCACAGAAAACCAGTAGCTCTGAATTTTAAGCAGTAAGTATCGCGTATCGCGTTGACTTACCGCTAGGATGATCGCAGCCGGCCGAAAGAGAGAGAGGTCTGTAGGTTCAAAGATTTCCAGGATATGGGAGGACGGATATCTAGTATCATCCTCGGCATTTTCGATATTGTCCATGTACTTGGGGAGTTTCAGCGACACCTCAGAAGATGAAGCCAGTAGAGAGAACGGAAAACAGTCCGAGGCTGCAGCATTGGTCCCTATACCGACCTATAGAAATACGAACCAGGTTTCCATTGTTGTCCCTAATGATGGCAATGATGCGCTGGGGCTGGTAACCCCCACTGTCTTTGACATATTCCATGGAGATGATCTTGTGCTCACTGAGCCCATCTAGATGCTCTGGGCGCACAAGTATTATAGCAGTATGATTCCAGGAACCTCCAAAAATTCCCGATCTCGGAAAACTGCTCGCGGTAAATGCCCGTTGATGAAGGAGATTTCCAGATTTCCCGAGGAACCGCGGATAAAGCCGAAAACCGACTTGAGGGATTTTTGCAAGAGACCGTCCATTTCAAGGAAGTCGAGGGTGGGGTGAGAGAAGCTCGTATCAAAAATTGTCGTTAGATAATCTTAAGAACATGGCTATGCAAAGCTCCTTCAGGCTTCAATGAGGCGACAGCAGTGCTTGTTTACACACCTCGACTCATTCACCCGGAAAGGGGCATCTAGTAAATGGACTTGCAGAATTTGTAAGGGTCCATGACGTTCAACATCTGAAGTCTGGTCACTGAAGTGAAATTTGTATGACCCAAATAAGTCTTCTTCAGGGCAAACAAGACCAACAACCCATGGTATACTGAACCAAAACGCAAGACATAGAGACCTGGCCAAAGGAGATCGGATATTAGTTGTTATGGCGCAAAAGAGGAGTCACTTGTCAACAGTGTTCTGAAGGGGTCCGCAGGCCTTTTAAGAGCTCCTGAAAGGCGATGATACCTGCCAATACGCTTTGAGTCAACCGACAATCGATTACAACAAAGGAAGGGCAAGCCGACCTCGTTTTTTCGGACTTGATCCTGAATAATTAATGGCACACTGGACTTTGGACACCAACACTTCGATATCTGTTCAACATCTGAAAGTCCTGAGAATACGAGTCAAAGCAAAACGATTTATTCAAAGCATGTAGAAAGTGAAGATGCACGTAGAAAGCAAGATCGAGAGTAGATCGAGACAAAGCATCTGCGGCGACTTGAAACATTTCGTCAGCTTCGACTGTGACAACAGGCATGAAGTGGAAGCATATAGTGGTGCGTTGAACAGCTGCCTCTTCAGCTTCCTACTCCCGGTCTTCTTGTTGACGTTGTGATTGTTTTCGCTCCAGTTCCTTCTTCACCCTGTCCTGCTCCCGTTGTTCTTCCAAAACTAATCCGGATGGTGCGGCGGGAGTGGAGATTTTGGATACACCTGACGCGACCGCGTCTGGTTGAGAAAGGTCTGCGCTCTCAATATCGACGCGCCAGTCCACGACCACACCGCGTTCGAAGGTCTGCACGGTGCCTCCGCAAGATTTTGCAACGCCCATAAGCAAAGAGGCGAACCAGTAGCACTGGGTGCGAAGCAAATAGTAGTGTGCCTCGCGTTCATGTATGGTCAAAACCATCGCGCCGAGATGAAGGGCGTCGGTGTGGGGTTCGAAGACGTTTTGGACCATAGACTTGCTTCGTCCACATTCTTGAGCATGTTTTGCGCGTGCGCTGGCTTCAATAACGAATCCTGAGATGAGTTGGATATAGCCGAATTAAGAGTCACTCCAGTGCCGGCGATGGTGGCGGTCGAAGCAGGCATTCTAAAGACGAACTTGGTAGCGGAAATCTTCCCGCCTTGCGTTCGCTCGATAGAGGCACGGTATTCGTAACCGGTAGATCTGTCGACAACAGTGGCAACAACGCGTTCGTGTTGTAACCTGCCGCCATCTTTCAAATGCTCCATATTGATGACCATATGTTGGAAAAGTTGTTCGGGATCTCCTCCCCATCGTACAGCTAAATTTTGGATCTCCCGCATGTACCCTTTAATTTGAGTAGGTTTGAGAGGAATGAACGGCGAGGGAAGCGACGCGGCACCCTTGTCGACTAGGTTTCGAAGTTGAAGCTTGAAGGACAGCGGCCGATATGGTGTGGAATATAGCTTTGAAGGAGAAAAAGCCCGGCATCTTCAAACACAGAGATAGACGCGATTAAATCGATAATTGTGTCATGGAATGCGGGCCATGGATGAGTTCATGACGATTAGGATGCCAACAGGACGCAGGCTTCAATGAGGCGGCGTTAGTGTAACTTGTTTTATCGGTCATCGCTTCGAAGTTCGCGTGGCAATACTCGGCTTTCACATTTTATTGAAATTTCTCCTCTCTCTATTGATTCCTGCTAACTTATAAGTTATCACGTAGGTAGCAGAAGAAAATTTGCTTATCGGACACAAGTCCATCCCGATCTCGACGACAACGGCGAAATTGGGATGGGGCGGGCGGGCCAGCCAACCGGATTCTTCCGGAATTCACCGAAACTCAAATCAGCGACGTTGAACGTCATGATCATTGATGTTGGTTCTCCACCACTTCCTGCCCTCCCTTCCTCTCTCATCATCGCCGCGCGCTACTCCCCTCCGCCGAGGGATGTGGCCGGATTCCTTTTCTGCCACTCGCGGTGCTTCCCTCCCCTCTAATGAGGGATGTGGACGGTTGTTTTAGCAATACGCACACATGCTCAGAGCTTCCACTTTAACGACATGGAGCCCAACGACAACGGACGGGGGATTGAAGTTGGTGGAAGACGGACGGACTCACGGAAGGATGAAACGAGTCCGGACGGATGAGAAAACGACGGCGATGGGCGAATGGACGAAGACGACAGTGAGGCAACAACGAGCGGATGAAAGATGGTGACGACGAAGGGAGGAAGGATAGATGGGCGCCAACGATGAAGTGAAGATGGACGCGATGATGGACCAACGAACGATGCCCAACGGAGGACGACCATGGTGAAGCGAGGACGGATGGATGTACGACGACGAACCGACGAACGATGCGAACGGAGGGGTGAGGGTGGACGAGCGAGAGCGGGAAGGGGAGGGGACTGTAAACGAGGACAGGTATCTCGCCTCAAGGCAGAGCCTAGGAGGATGGCCGGGATGTGAACAAAGCATGTTTGTTCACATCCTGTCTTACCCTTGCTCTTTGCGCTGAGAAGCGAGATACGAGCAGGATGAAATATATTGCCTCGACCTGCTGGTGTCTCCTACCTAGGCTTTACATCCGTCCCGCGATCTGTCCAATGGGCGCAGGGGCAGTCGATCCCATATGACGATAGACGACTCGGAGCGAGGAGCGAGTGGACGAGCGAGGCCGGTTGAGCGAGGACAGTGGGCAACCGAGCGAGGGGAGGGAGAAGACGGGTGGACGGGCAAGGAGAAACGGGCAAGGAGAAGGTGGAAGGGTGGGGTGAATGTCAGCGAGCAGCGGATGGGCGAATACGGACAAACCTTGCCTTCGTCTCTTTCACTCCCTTCTCTCTTGTTTCACTCCTTATTCCGTTTCATCATCCTCTCCCCTTTTGCCTTTGTTTTTCTCCCGCTTTGTTACCCTCTGACCTTGCTGTACACAATGTCCTCATTTTATTGTGATAAATGTAATTTGCATCATTTGTACACAATG